>CM040243.1:222978727-223043217 GCA_022545495.1 Chrysanthemum lavandulifolium | reverse complement strand
TTACTGGTACATTTGAGAGTTCACGATACTCTTATTTTCTTACAAGATTGTGTTTTAGTTAAAAAATTTTGGTGGTTTACTTGAAGGTACACGGATATGTGAGGCACTTAATATGTGTGATGTTGTCTAATAGTTCAAAGAAGAGTGAAAACGTGTGAACAAGTTCTAGAAGAGTATGCGTTTGGGCTTCAGGCCTCAATAGAGACTATTAACGACATGTTTTATTGTCGTAAGGGCAACGAAGAAGGCACATCGTCATCAGTGATTTACGCCCGTGGAAGACAATGTTGTAACAAAATTGCCCATCGGAAACATAACTCCCTCCTAACACTGATGAACCTGCAGAAAAGAAAGGGCACAAAACTCATATCGCTTCTACGGCAGTTCGCAAATTGTTTACACCCACAAACCAAGAGGAGGGTGGGCCTAATGCTAAAAAGCCGAACCACGAGTAGCAACATGGTTAGATTAGCAACAACTTTTGAAATCATGTCTATGCAATGGGCATAATGCACACACATAAAGACATATTCCTCTTATATGTACAGTAGGTGTTAGGACGTATGTAATGTAATATGTATGATACTTGGTTGTCAAGTAGCATGTTTCCCGTCACTAGGCATAAAGCATGCCATTTTTTGTAAACGATAACAACCATAATGTAAGTGCTTTCTTTCGTAGGAAATTATCGTCCAATTCCAAACTTACAAGGATACAAAATGGAGAATACCCGCCAAGAATGCATGGCTCCTACCCATCGTTATTTATCATATTATGACGGTATGAATATGCATTCTTAAGCACAAAAATATACTATGACACTATGAATATCGATACCAAGGCATGCGGAATGCTTTCAGTTACCCAAAAAGTCTTCAACAAAAATATCATTTACAATATCTTTTATAACATAGAGATGGATCTAATGAGAAAATTTATTCAAACGAGAAGAGTGAAAAATAATCAGAACTACATATTTTAAATAAAGAAAAATAAATATTAGGAGATGGTCTATTTTCATTGGACGATCTAATATTGTGGTTGTGGCTTTCTTCTCATCTTAATTATATTTTTCATTCGAACTCACCTCTTATAATATATTATTATTTTATAAAATGCACAATGTTATCATCTATAATATTCGCTTAGTTCAACAAAGATTAAATGAAATAATGCTAACGAGTCACTTTTAAATGAAAAAGAAAAAACACATTTACATCATCTTTTAAAAATTAACTATCTCAAATATCTTTAAGTAAATTAATCATCATTTCAAGCATACACTTAACTTTCATTAAAAGACACTTATATATATACTTTCGATGAATTTATTGTTAGAGATTTTTTAAATGTTAAAATTTACGTCCCGAAAAATCATGTGATTTGTAATTTTAAAATTACATAATGGGTTTAGGGTTTAGGGTTTAGGGTTTAGGGTTTAGGGTTTAGTGATTCAGTAATTTTAAAAATCACATGTGATTTGAACTTTAAAACTCACATAACAAATTGCATGTGATTTCGTATTGTGTGATAAGAATACTCATGAAAAATGAAGAAAAAAATATTGTTGTTGAAAGTATATCGAAGTTATCGTCTATTGAAAGATAAAAAAATTCTTGTTACATGTCTTTTTATGAAAGAATAAACAGCTATAATTTATCAATTTGATTTTTACTATTTTTTTTATCTTTATTCAACTCACTCCTAAATATATGGATATGTATTTTGTAGATTATTATTTTACACATCATGATGCATTGGGTATTATAAAATAGTATTATTTTATAGAGAATTACATATATATCCTCGCAAAACTTCAAATTACTTCAATATCCTTTCAAAATTCAAATTACATCAATATCCTTTTAAAAATTTAAAATACTCATAAATATCCAAGTCATTAATATAATTATAACCCATCAATTTTAATGTATTAAAATATTTATTATCATGTCTTATTACTTATCTACCCTTCTCTTCTAATAAATGTCAAGTATACCTGTTATTTACTCTCCATTGTTCGATTCTTTTGATTAAACCTAACATGCTTCTTTTTTTTCATAAGCAGAACCTGTCAATCCATTAATGGTTGCTGATTGTAATTGTTTAGATTTTTTTTACATTTCATTTGGCTCAAGATCTAGCAACGAGAAATACATTTCTTTTTTGATCGAATACAAGATCCCAAACCAACATTCACTCATTAACATAAGTAGCACCCATATTTTATTGAAAATTGGAGAAACATGAGTAAAAGTGAAATGAAACTAAAATTTAAAAGAACAACTTGTTCGAAGATGAATGCAGGTGATATATTTCAAAGAAGAAGAAAAGGATATCGTGTGTTTGGAACTTTGGATAACAACAATAAGGGTAAAAAGATAATTTAAAGTGTTAATAATTATTAAATACGAGTTTTATGTATTAAATTTATTTTTTAATGGTCAAAATGTATTATTTGGGTAAATATGAGAGTTTTAATGTTTTGGAAGGATATTGACGTAATTTTAAATTTTACAAGGATATTGGTGTAATATCAAGTTTTCAGGATATAGATTTAAATCGTCCCTATTTTATATTATTTGTTTTACTAAAAGTACCATTCACAACTCTTGTGTGATGTGATTTGTAAGAACCATCAAGTTCTTGCAGCTTACTTTGGAAAAATAAAAAGAAAGGGACAAGTTATAAGAATATTTTTTTACAAAAGGACCCTCTTTCGCTTTTTATGTTTTTTAATTTTATAATTTTATTTATATCAAAACATTTATAAACCCGAAAGACGGAACATAAAATATAAATTTTAATAAGTTAAACGCTTAAAACTGCTATCAAAATACGAAACAAAACCGACGTGTTTCATCGAAAATAAAAGGAGGACAAAGCAAGATTTTTACTTTAAACCCTTTTATACCCCTCATAGAGTAATAGGGTCCCTATAGATATCCCGAAAGAAAGACACTGTACCATATATGAATAACTGAAAACTAGATAACCATAAGAAACACTAAAAGATACCCAAGGACTATAAATGCACTTCACAATTCCATAAAAGATAATTTCAACCCTTTAAATAGCATATATCTACACACTTCACTTGTAAACAAAACCGACTTATAAAACCGTGTGTTCGGATTTTTCCGTACTTTTAGGGTTTCTACAGTTTTCCCAATCTTCTTGATTCAAAACCCTAATCGTCGGTCAGGTACAAATTACACATAAATTCAATTACTTTTTATTAATTTAATGATCTTTATGTTGGATTAATCATAACCCTGTAAGGAATTTTGTTTAATTTGCTTTTCCCAATTTTTTGGGTTAATTGATTTGATTGATTAGGGTTTATTTGATTTGTATGTGGGATTGATTATTTATGCTTTTAGTGATGAAAGTAGTGAATTTTTATGGATTTTGATTACGCAGTTAAATATAATTGGGGATTATTTATTTATTTTTTATATTAATTTTTTGCTATTGGGGTAGTTAAGGATGTTTAGATAATCTTGCGAATCGAACGAGATTAGTACTGGCCTTGCTTTAGTATTTAAATAGTTAAAGGTCTCTGATTTTCATGCGAATTATACAAGATTAGAGATTTATTTAGTAGTTCTGTTAACCCAAAAGATCTTTCTGCAAAGCTGAAAGTCGCGACTTTAAGATACTGACGGTTATCGTTAATTTTGTTAGAATCGGTTTGGTTTTCTACTACCTGAACTTGGTTTTCTTTGCTGTTATTATGATTCTCATTAGATTTATATGTGTGCTTTCTATGCTCTGATGGATTTTGATTATGCAAATAAAATTTAATTTTGTTTTATTATTGGTATGGTTAAGGATTGTTCGGTAATCCTGCTAAACGAGATTAGTATTGACCTTGCTATACTGTTGGAATAGTAAAGTGTCTTGTCATAATCTTGCAAATTATACGTGATAAGAGTTAAATTTATTTAAGCAGTCTTGTTAACCCAAAGATCCTTCTGTACAGCTAAAAGTCACGACTTTTAAGTGTTCTATTAATTGAAATAAATTTTAGATACTGATGGTTATTTGCTTGGCTACTACCAGAACTCGGTTTTGTCTTTGATCTTATGATTACCCTAAGATTTATGTATGTGCTGTATATGGTTTTGTCGTTCAATTGCTGTCTATAAATGTGTTTTTGTTGAATCCGCTATTCATGTCTTAGCTGTTACTATGTCTTAACTGTGACTTTGTTCTGAAGCTTGGAAATTACTATGGTTTGCTAGTTTTGTTGACGATAAGTGTTGACTGGCAGTTTGGCGCATAATATGCTATCTTTTGTCCCTTTATTACTACCTTAGGAATTTTGTTATTTTCTTGATTTTTTTGGGTGTGCTAGTGGTTGATCTGTTGTGATGTGGTATCTTAGTTTCTTTGAACTGATAAGAATGTTATAAAAGTTGTATGATCTTATGATGTAAATTTATACCTTAGTATGAACTTATTGGTGGCAATCGATGACTTCTAGGTGGATCTGAGTTTCTCGTGTCAATTTATATGACTTGGCAACCGCCATTGTTTTGTAGATATTGCATATTGAAGTTGCTTTGTGGTTATGTACAATACGGGTGTTTTCTGATGTACTTACTGTCTTAAAATATGATATTGGCAAGTCATTTCTAGCAAAATGTAATCGAGTGTATTTGTGTCAGTGTGCTTGATTTTAAAAAATTTTAGTACCATATTAAGTTTGACAGATTTCTATGAAAGCTTGTTGTTGACGACTTGATACTCTTGCTGGTTAATATGGTACTATAAAGCTTTATCCTTTCACCGCGCTCAACGTCCGAGTATATGTCTGCTTTCTTTCTATAGTATAATTCATGTTTTAAAATAGTCTTATATCTGTTACTTATAACGTATCTTTATATCAGATCTGAGCTACATTTTTCTCAAGGAAAGCATTGGTTGTTGTTTCACTTTACCAGCTAATTTTCATGTCTGACCTCGAACTTCAGATCCCCTCCGCTTTCGGTGAGTATCTTGCGGCTTCTGGTTTGATTGCTGTATTTTTTTCACTTATTTATTGTTCTAAAACTTTTTCTGCATTTTCTATCAAAGAAATACCTATACTTTTAATAAAATTCTATGGTGAATAATATTATGGGGTCGGTTTATATCTCACTGTTATCTTTTGTACTATATCTAATCTAAGCTCACTAATAGCTTAAATCTTGTAGCTTGGTATTAGACTTACCTTTCTTTTATTGTTTTTCTTTGGTAGATCCATTTGCTGAAGCTACTGCTGAGGACTCTGGTGCTGGAACAAAAGAGTACGCTCATATCCGCATTCAGCAGCGAAATGGTCGCAAAAGCTTGACAACTGTTCAGGGCTTAAAGAAAGATTTTAGCTACAATAAAATTCTGAAAGACCTTAAGAAGGAGTTCTGTTGCAATGGCACTGTTGTCCAGGACTCTGAACTAGGACAGGTTTGCATTTTGAACTCTGCTAGCTCTTTATTATTGTCTTTATTTTTAAATCCGTCATTCTAAAACCATTATTGTTGTTTTAAAGGTCATTCAGCTTCAAGGTGATCAGAGAAAGAATGTCTCCAGCTTTCTTATTCAGGTAATTATTACACCACTTGCACGGCTTTACTCCCAAAATCAGCGGTGCGCTGAATGTTCCAGATATTAGTATTAGATGAGGTTGCTATTTGGTGGTTTTTTGGATTAGCTAATTTACACATCATATAAAACGCAAAAGCCCATTTGAGTTTTTGGATGAAGCCAAAAGGAAATTAACTGTTTATTGTATTAGCTCTTCACCATCAGCTTATTTGGGTTTTACAGTCTCACGCCATCTTCTTTTTCATCTCCATTCCTTTGGTGTAGTTACCTTTGTAATCATTTTTAACATTATAAGCTAATCCAAAGATGATGGCATGAGAAGGTCTGGGTTGATAATAGATCAGCTATTTTTTATTAGAATAAACCTAAAGTAAGTTATTCATACCGCGAGTAGATAGTGAAACAAAGAATTTAGATCCTAGGCACTTATTGCATGGTCTTGTGATTTGTTTGGCAAGTTAATCTTTCTTTATTTGTGCAGGCGGAATAGTGAAGAAGGACAACATCAAAATTCATGGTTTTAAGCTGCTGTAGCACACACTATGTGCAATACTGGCTACTCATATAAAGTAACCAGAACGTTATCTTTGCTATAGTTGGTTGTGTGATTAAGTTCTGTTTGCTACCCTTGTTAATGCTAGTACCAGTTTAGTAATGTAAGGATTATGAATGTGTGTTTCCTTATTGACATCAAACTTATATAATAAACAGTGAAAATTTGGACATTTATTCCATGTCTCTGTTCCTGCTGCATCTGATATATTTTTGACATAGGAATCGTTTACAGTGATCTTGATTCTGATTTAGGCTGACCAAGGTTTGACAAAGGCATTAGTAGTTTATTAGGTAATGCTCACTTGAGCCAAAATCCTGACTTTCAAGCTTTATTTGCATGCTGCATCGGGATTGAATCTCACTTGTTAATGACAAGCAATATGAGTTGGCTGTTGAAATGATTTGGAGGTTTAACCACTGAAGGGTGGCCTAGTGGCAAGAAGGCTTATGGCTATCATTCTAAAATGTGTGAGGTCTCGAGTTCAATTTCTGATAGGTGCAAACAATCTTAAAGTGGCCACGCCAACCTCCTGAAAAGGGAGGGCTTTACCTGGTTTGAGTCTGTGTTCCGGTTGGTTTAAACCCGTGGATTAGTCGGCCATAAGGTCGGAAACCATGATTATTAAAAAAAAAAAAAAAAAGATTTTTGGTATATCATCCTAAAACGGTTTGTTAGTTGTTAGTGGTTCAGGTCCAACAATTACATCTAATCGGGCAATATGCTAACCTTGAGGCCCACTATTCCTTTATTGTCTGATGAAGAGGGTAAAGGTCATAGGTGAGACTTGAACTTGAAACCTCCCCCAGCTAAGAACCCGTCATTTTTTTTTTATTTTTTTTTTATTATTTTTTTCAATTGTCAGGTTTTTTTTCAATTGTCAGGTTCTTTTTTATTTATCAAGATCCTGTAAGTACGAGGATAAGTAGAAAAGTTTTGTATGAAGAAATATCATTTCTTTTATGGAAGACATCTAATATATTAGATGTGATTGAAAATTTCAAATTGACTATTTTGGTAGCTTTTAAACTAACCAAAAAAGAACAGTTGAAACAGAAGTGTCGGCAGTTAGGACAGTTAGAATGCTTATGTACCGTTTAGTTGCGGAAAATTTTTATTGTTTTTCCGTTTATAATTTTTTGAGAATGAAATGGTTTTTCCTCTCTATAAAAGAGTTGAAAACCCATTTAGATAGAGTTTTATTTTTTCTTTTAGGAAAAATTATCTCAGATTGCGACGGTGAGCGGCGACGGGAGGATAAAAGATGGAGATGTTACCAATGGTGATTAGGGTTAGAATAAGATACTTGAATGGTAGATTGAGATTTATTTATTTTTTTAAGAGAAAAAAGTGATAAATGGTAGATTCGGGTGTTCATTTTTCTAGTTAAAATTTGAAAAGCGAGATTATTATTATTATTATTATTTTATGAAAATTGTTGTAGAAAAATTGTGATTAAATGGGTTTTTAGTTTTTTATTTTTTTTATGAAAATTTTTCTAAAATAATAAAATGTTTTTCACCAACTAAATACACCTTTAAGAATTGGTATCAACCTTAACTTGTTACAACTAAGGTTATTTCCTTGGCTCAACACTAATTGATAAACATGAATTGAACTCGCTATAGAGAAATTAATTTGGTCCATCATACACAAACTATCATGCCTAGGAAAAATTGATGAGAATACTCATGTATTTGTCTGCTATTACATACAGACTATCATATACATAAAAGGTCAATGAGAATTGAGTCCTGAATGTTAACATGATTATGAAAATCGATTCACTTATATGTCACATAAATTACATAACTATATCATGTAAATCATACTACATACAAGCTTTATTTGCATATTGTATCGGGATTGAACCACACTTGTTAATGACAAGCAATATGAGTATGGCTGTTGAAATGATTTGGAGATTTATCAAAAGATTATTGGTATATCCTCCTAAAATGGCTTGTTAATTGTTAGTGGTTCAAGTCCAACAATGACATCTAATCGGTAGATGTTTACCTTGAGACCCGCCCTGCTACTCCTTTATTGTTAGATGAAGGTGGTAAAGTCCTAGGTATGGGACACAACTCAAATTGGATCAAAGCCTCAACTGAAAAGAAAATAAAACACCACTGAACCAAAAGCAGACCCATGATAAAAAGAATATGCCAAAATTAACCCCATAGATGTTGCAGCAGATATTTAAAGAAGCAACATAATGCCCTGCAAAAAGAAGGACCCATAGATGTTGCAGCAGAGAATGAAATAAGCACTGTAAACAGAAGGATGACCCAAATGAGCATACAACTTCAAACTGCAGACCCCAATAGCCATCTGAAACATATCCATGTGACAGAAACAAAAGAACCCACTGTAGCTGAAGCAAAACCAAAAGCTGGAGTGAAACAAACTCAATCAAACACAACAACTGCAACCAAAACCCACTGCAGCAGACCATAGAAACTGCATACCCATTCAATTGGTGTTGTTATCTAAACCATATTTTATAGGATTAAAAAGCCATTGTCACCAATCCATCTCGAATTTCTTTTTCGATCTTCTCGTAATCCATTCATAGCTTTTTAATTGAATATCTTGAACAATTTTATTTATACTTGAGACTTTTCCTTTGAAGACACGAATATTTCTCTCTTTCCAAATATAATAACCGGATGCCCATCTAACCGCTTGCCATAAACAGATGGCATGGTTAGGGATATCAACATTCCCATTCGAAGCAAATAATTCACCAATAGAAAAAGCGTTGACATCACCAACCTTCCACCATCTATAAACCTTTTCCCAAACACTCATAGCAAAGTTGCACAAAACTAAACTATGATTACATGATTCAACCGCACTATTGCAACACGGACAAAGGCTAGAATCCAAATCAGTGCCTCTTTTGTGTACGAACCGGGATCCTACCTTTAAGGCTCTCCAAATGAATATCTTGACCTTTTAGGAAGCTTGCGATATCATTTTACAAACGACAATAAAACTCATTTGTAAACTGTATCTCTACTCTATATCTCAAAATGAAAATGTTAAATTACTATTATACCCTTATGTCTTGCACAAATGTTGTCCTATAATGTTGTTTTTAAAATTAATGTTATTTTTAATATTACCATTTAGCACTTTCTTTTACAAATTCATCTCAATCACGAGCTATATTTCGATTCCAATTTGATAAACTGGAACTTGTATGATGTTGTTGTCTCTCGGACGATGAAGACTTATCAACGTCTAATCGCTAAACGTTACACCTAAACACTTAACCACACTATCCCAACCATAATTATTTTTCACTATAAAATTCATCACATTATGTGACTTGCACACGCCAGCTTATATATTTAAGCTCTGAACCTTTCCTGACTTGTACCATTTGTAATTCCTCTTTAGTGTGATCCTCTACACTAAATATTTCTTTATACGGGTGTATGAAAAAATAAAACATGTTTCCTCAAGCGTCCAAACTAATGACTATATATAGGAGGACGTCCATCACTCAACATGCCTTTCTTACCAAACTTGTTGCGCACTGTTATGTTGCGTTCCATCACTTCTATGTTAAACAGATTGGGCTTTAACAATACTCTAGCTACATAAACAATATCGATTTTGGACAAATTGATGAACACTCTTTATGTCAATCAAATACTCAGTCTTTACAAAATATAAAACAATCGGAATGCACGAGTCAAAAGATGATGAGTCAAATAGGTACTAAAATATAAAAGCGCCAGGACTGAATGAATCTAGATGGATGACTTTGATTCGAGAAAATAAGGTGTTTTGTGCACTTTTAAAGTGTCAAGAAATTGACAGAATTTAATATTAGGATTAAAAGCATATAGAAATCTTAAATTCTTTTTCCGGATCAATTCTTGATGGTTGGAAGCTTACATGGTCTATCCAGCACGTGACATTGTGCTTGACTGGCATCGTTGGCACAACAAGGTTTCATACTTAGAGAAGCCAGCAGGTAGCTATGACTTCCATCAGATAGTGGATTTTCTTAATAACAGTACCCTAAGGTATGCATTTACTCTAAACCCCACTATATATACTTCTCTAATCAATCAGTTTTAGAAGACTGCTACTTCTACAATAGTTTATAATGGTAAAGTAAAGTTAATTGCAACAGTTGATGACAAAACCATAATCATTAGTGAGTCATCCGTTAGGAGACATCTCAAACTAGCAGATGATGACAATATTAGTTCTTTGCCTACTACTGAAATTTTGAACAACTCTCCTTGATGGGGTATGTGTCCGATGGTACTCTAACTTTTCAAAAGGACACTTTCCCTCAATGGAAATTTCTCATTCATACCATCTTACACTGCTTAAGTCCAAAGAAAACTTTTGAAGCAATTCAAGAGCAATATTGCAACTGCTCTTATTTGTTTAGCCACAAACAGAATTTTAACTTTTAAAATGATTTTTATGGTATGGTGAAAAATGTAGGTAGTAAAAGCAAATTTATGATGTATTCAAGATTTGTGCAACTGCTTTTGACAAAACACAAATATCTACTTCGGCTCACCAAAATCTTTATCCCGCTCAATCCTAACTCAAAAAGTTTTTGGTAATATGAAAAGGGTTGGTAAGGGTTTTTCTAGAGTAGATGTATCTTTATTTGCATCAATGATTGCTAAGGGTGAGGGATCAACAACCCTAGTTGAGTCCCATCACACACCCATCAGTGTTCCATCCACCTCACAACCACAACCTACTTTACAAACATATAGGAGGAGAATCGAGAAAGGAATCTGTGGTTGCTCAGCCTAGATCTCCTACTCGCACCTTTGTTGTAGAAAGGGAGAAGGCCGATGTCGCAGAAAAGAAAGGATTAAGGAGAAAAGGCTACGTAGGAACAAGCCAACATAGCTCAATGGAAGCTTGGGAAGATATTTAAGCCGAGTTGTGGCGATGAACTGTCACAAAAGATACTTCAAAAAAACAAAGTAACTCACAATTGAATAAAGATCTAGACTATGGATGGAGCTTGCGAAGAAAGAAGGAGATTCTTTGCTCATAATGGAATGGTAGATGAATGAGAAAGCCACCTACAATGACTGATCAAAAGACTTTCATGTGCTATTACTTAAAGAACATGGGAGGATATCGATTCGTAATGTAAGGAAGTTGACCTTTAAGCGGCCAAGGAAAAGTTTGACAAGGTGCAGTAGGGTTACCGATTTGTACTTATGGATTACAAGATGTGGTTGTAAGAAGTGGAAGAATTGTCAAAGAATCACAACCTAAACATCGACCGACTAAATATGGAGCTCAAAAGAGCTATCAAGATTCGTAATCTTCAAAGAGATCAAAGATACAAAAGATTTGAAGTCAAGTGCAAAGCAGAGAAGATGATCGTCAAATGAAGAACCGCAACAAATGATAATCTTGGTTCCGTAAATAGGTATGGATGTGGAAGCCTTGCAGACTAAATATCCTATTATTGATTAGGAGGTCTACACAAAAGATACAAGGAAATATTGGAAGATCATTGAGTTGGCAACAACACGAAGATATCGTTCTTTGAAGACATGCTAAATGCATTTGACAAAGATGATCTGGAGAAGCTTTAGAGCTTAGTTAAAGAGAAATTCACTACAGGAGAACCCATGGATGATAAGGAGAAGGTGTTGTGGGTAGAGTTGAAGAGGTTGTTTGAACCAGGATGAAGTTGATACTTTATGGAAATTTCAAACTGGTCAACAAAATTTAATATGAAACTGTATGACTCATGTGGAGTACACCATGTGTCTACAATGTATTGAGGTGATATTTACATGCTAGTAGAGAAGGATTATCCTTTGGATGATACCACTTTTATTGATGATGTGTAATAAGCTTCAGGTTGAAGAAGTGAATGAAATGGCAAGAGCTTTACTTCAAAAGATCTTCATTCAAGCAAACAGACCAAGACAATAAGTGCTTGGAAGAATCCTCTCAAGGTAATACATGAAACTTATGATTTGAAGGTAAATCACAAGTTTAAGGGAGGATTGTTGGGATTTTAAGGGTCTGCTTACTTAGTATTGCAATCTTGTTATTAGATCAGTGGTAATGGTGACCATATGAGTAGCCTTATGACCTTGTCATTTCAACGCCATCTCAATTTCTCTCTATAAGACTAAACACCTGGCCAAAATAAGGCGACTCTGGTAATGACAAAAAACATACCCCACAAAAATCAATTAAAAAAAACTCACACACAAAAACCTTTGCATTCCATTTGATTGGTTGGGCCAAAACAAACGGGGTGACGCGTTTCGAGGTCGCCGCGAATGAACGACCCTGGTTGGATCGTCATTACGAGTGGACTTATCATTTCGATTGATAGATAAAAACTATTGCGTACGTCATAATATATTAGTACAGTCCGAGTCACTTACTCGGTGGGTAAAAAGGACAAAATTATGTAAATATTTTGCAAATAAATTCCAAATGAAGTTGCATCAGAAACGCACTAATGAACACTATAATTATTGATCGATTGAGACAATTGGACCCCATCGGCTCTGGGTGCGTTCAGGGGCCTTAGACAATGCCCTTTCACTTCGGGCCCAAATACTGTTACAATTATTTGATACAGTTTGATAGACAAAATCAAATAGTTTGGAGTAAGAAATTTTGTTCATATAAAATGTGATATTGACCCGAACAATTGCTAATACATCTTTTCTCATAAAGCTATGTGTTACTTTGAGCTTTTTGTTTGTTTTGGTGTAACTAATCTATATTATATAATAAATAAACCTATTGGCTTGTCACACTTGACACTTTGCTCTCAATTAAGATATACAGTCGAAGATGATTAGAAAGCAAATCATAGAAAAGAAGATTTTGGACATGCGAAGGACTTATGAAAAAGATTGACACTATATATGAATAATTTTAGGACATGTTTGACACAAGATCACAAAAGATTAATATATTTTTTAGAATAAGCTATTTAATTTTTTTTCGTTTGACAAACATAATTGAGAGATATTAAAAAAAGTAATTTTTCAAAAATCTCTTAAAAGTCTTAAAAGTGTTAGGGTATTTTATCTGTAGAAGTCTTAAATATTTAATTAAACACACCTTCTATTATTAGTAACTTGCAGGGTACTTGTGTTGTTATAATGACGGCAGACATCTGTAATTAAAACTTTTGCAAACAATATTATACGATTATATATTTTCGTAATAATAACTTTACATATGGTAGTTAATTTTAGGGAATAACTTTATCGCACACTATCTCATATAAATATAGTGAGAGTACCGGGCATCACGACGCAGCCGCATCACGACGCAGTGGATATCTAAAACGATAGTTAGTAACATTACGAGTCAGAATGATTGAAGGTGAAAGTCTTGTTAATAATAATCGAGAGATATTAAAAAAGTAATTCTTTCAAAAATCTCTTAAAAGTCTTAAAAGTGTATTTAGGTATTTTATATGTAGAAGTCTTAAATATTAAGTAAACACTTTCTATTATTAGTAACTAGCAGTAGACCCGTGTCACTATAATGACAGATACAATCAGAATTAAAACTTTTGGCAAACAATATTATATGATTATATATTTTCAGTAATAATAACTTTACATATGGTGAGAATATTAGGGAATAATCAGATCGCAAACTATCTCATATAAATATGGTGAGAGTACCAGTGCATCGAGATGCAATGGATATACGAAAACGATAGTTAGTAAAATTACGAAGTTGTAATGATTGAAGGTGAAAGGTACTTGTTAGTCAATAAATATTGTATTATTGCACGCTATCTCATACAAATATGGTAGAGTACCGGTCGGTGAGCCAAGAGGGGGGGGTGCTCTACCACCCCAACCTACCTAACTAATTTAGCTTGTACCTTGGTTTATTCCGCCAGAGTGCAATTTGTGCTCAAACTCAAAAGAATGGGCTAAATGGTCAAACTTTTAAAAGATTTGATACATTTGGTCCCTCCTTTTTGAAATGGAAGATGTATTGCCCATTTGTAGTTAAATAAGATAATCTGCACATGTTTTTCTCGAACATAAGATTATTTTTAAAGAAAAACTTACATTTTATTTTTAAATATAAATGAGGTGTATGCGTTCGATGAATTTATTTTGTCATTTTGGGTCTTTTTAAAAGCGATTCAGATAACATGAGCCTAGTTGGCCGTGCCTGCTTAGCCCGTGCTGCTTTGGCCCATAGCCCGCTTTGACCGTGAGCCTGTGTCCGCCTGCTTTGCCACCTCTAATTCCGCCAATGTTTTATAAATTCTTCAATCTATCCTCCTAACTCACACATCGTCATTACGATCTTCAAATCATAAATATTTGTTGTAATCGCTTGCTTTAAACCACTCTTATGAAAAGATTGAAGTGTTTGAAAGGCAGACTGGGTATGGTGAAGAAGATACTTGTTTCAAAAATAGTAGAAGAAGAAGAAGGGTTGGTGGGGGTATGACTAAATATTGGAAAATTTAATACCGAGTGGTATAAAAGAGAAACCCACATATCAATGTTTTGTGTGGTGACTTCACACTTTTGTCGTTTTGGAAAATGAGAAACCCATACGTCAATGTTTTCTTTTATTAATAGTTTGTTTTAGTTTACTTTCACTGTAAAACCCTAAAATTCAAAACGAATACTAAAGACTAAATTACCCTTTAAAATCAAGATTATAAAATACGTAAAATATATTAACGTTCATTTAAAGAAATTAAAAGATATAAATTTTGAATGTTTAAAACCTAACGAGTATATTAAGTAATCGACATTTGTACGACGAAAATAAACGTCACGCGTGAAAATCACCATGGGCCGTTTTGTTTTGTGTAATCCGAATAAGCTTTGGGCATCATTTGTTGTGTAAGCCGTGTGTCACTTAAGCCCATTTAATCCGGTTTGTTTGTGAGCCGCCCACACACCAAAAGCCCACCCATTAACCCGATCGGCATATGTATATATACAACACACAAACATAAAATTTGAAACCCTAGTTTCACAAGGTCACTGACAAGAAACTTTTTCGCTTCCTTTCTTTTTCCGATCGACCTACCGTAATCCTTGTATGTTCGTGTGTGTTTGATCCGAGCTACCAAGGTATAACCATCTCTTCTTTCGCCTCAATTACATTTGCATGCTAACGTAAACATTTAATCTTTGAACGAAACACAATGATGTAAATCAAGCCCTAAAAATCAGTTATGATAGCCATTAATATGTAATCACAAAGGTAGAAACCCTAAGTCGTTATAATCATGAGTGTTTATGATTTTATGTGAAGAGTGTGTGTGTGTTGGATCGCTAACTAGTGTAGCGGGTGTGTATTGTTTTATAGGACTGAATTATGGATTTATAAACATGTTATTATGAGGTTAAAACAGGTCATATGGCTTTCATGGGTCATGGGTGCGTTTGGGAAGGTTAAACATGTGCTTATATTGGTTTTAATAAACCCTAAACCGGATGATCATATGTCGAATTTGTGTGTTATAGATCCAATTTTATAAGTGCAATAATCTGGGTTTTGTGGGAAAGTTTATTTTATGTCTTAGTTAAGTTTTCCAAGTGGTTTGGTCGAATTTGGAGTTGTCTAAGTCGTATTTTTAATTTTACAAGATCAAGTGTCAAAGCTGAGAAAACGAGTCTCGAAATAATGTTGGATTCACCTAGGTGTTATCTGATGATACTTGCATGTTTTTGGGTGATTCTTGAGCCTAAAATGTAGTACTTTGAAATAGCTTTCTGGAAAAATAAGTCTTGTATCATTTGCAAACGTGGAAGTATGATTTTATATTTTTGGAGTTAGGGTGTCCGAATCAATTGCTGAGTTGAAATTTATGACGTAGTAAATGATTTTTAGTATTTAATCTATGAGGTTCTGGAACTTTTCCTTTGGTGGATATGATATTTATATATGGTGTGACACCTGTAGCTTTTGGTTTGATGTCTTGAGTAGGGTGAGTGTGTTTGTTGGGGCCATACTTTTGGTGTGTAAATCTGGGTGAGTTCTGGACCGGTCGGACTTATGATTTTCCGTGAGGCCATTTAGCATGGAAATAGAACCCACCAATTTTTTAGAGTCTCTTAACTCATATGGGAACCTCTGGATTTTGCTTGATTTCATTTGAGCTAAGTAAGTATTTTATAAAATCGCTAAAGTCTGGTCCGAATATGAGTTTAAGAAACCGAAAGATAAAATATGATATCAATAGGTAACACACTTACAAATGCATAAGAAGCTTATAAAATGAAAATATACTTATAACTCTAAGAATGTTAATGCGGTTAATCCTTTATAGCTTTAATGATGCAATAAGTATTAAACAAATCCTAATCCGTGTAGATTCGTTGAAGGAGACGCGACGTTGTATCTTCGTGTTCATTCATTCATTTGCTTTCCTCATTTGCTTTAAGGTAGGATATTCGACCTTTTCAAGAAGGTTTCTCATGATTTCCTTTCTTCGTCATTCCTCTTATGCTTATTAGGATTTCCTATGCCATTGCTATGATTCCCTTCATTTATGTGAATCTCTGTTTGTCCGAATCTCATGTTTGTTGAACTTGCTATGTTTGATTATGAACATTTGATTTTGATCTTCGATTATGAATATTTGATTATGAACTTCGTTATGAACATCCGATTATGAACCTCGATTATGAACGTATGATATGTGATCGTGATATGAACCTTTGATTCGAACATTTGATATGAACCCTTCTCGATTTGTTTGATCCGTTGCTTATCCGAAATTTCATTTATTGAACCATGAAACATCCGATTTGAACTTATGATATGAAAACTCGATTTGTAAACTGCTTAACCTTTATGATGAATTATGATCGTGTCATTTATGACAACTGTTTGACCTAAGTTAGTTTGACACCGAGCCAAATATTTCACTAGTCATGGGGTTCCATGTCCGTGTCGTTGATGCACCTCGACATGACTCTAGGGCGATAGAGTGATGTTCGACACGCCCTTTCGTTATCTCGCTTATTGATAGTATGGCCACTATCTCGTCTGCTGGGCGTATGGATGCATCCTAGATCCGATCCGTTATCCGATATGATTTGTCCGTGAATGATGTCGTATGCAATACGCGTCTTCACAAATTCGGGAGCTAGTTACTCCATTTGTTATTGAGGTCTCCTCATATTATAAAAGGTATTCCGAGGTCACCCTCCGAATAAGAAAGTTACTTCGATATGATATGTTCGGCTCGTGGTAGTTAACTAAATCTTTATCTGTTATTTCTATGTTAAGTATTCGATTATGATTCGGTATGTTCAAGTGTTTATGAGTATGTGCTAGGCTTATTATATGTTATTATATGTGTTTATGCTTTTATATGATTATGTAACTACCGCTCACCATGCTAGGTTATGATTAATATGTTTAAATATGATTCGTGCATCGTCATCCGATGTTATGTTAGTTTATCGTTATGTGAATTCGTTGATCGTGAGATGAATGTGATAGTGTGAAGGTAAGTATCCCGAAAGTTAGTAAGTATGATTGTTCGATTAATCTGGTGAACTTTGCCTATACGTTAGGGTATCTATCTCGCTTATGTTTGATCTGCTATGTTAAAATTCTGCTCATACTAAGGTTTGATCCGGGAAAACGGTTTAATTTATAATGTCCGCCTGTTAACTTACTATCGCTATGTTATGCCTCTAGTTCATTTAATTATAGTTTTGTAAGGTGTTCTCATTGGTATGTGTGACTACTATGTGTTGATTGTTGTTTTTTTGCTACAACACCGTTAAGTTTATTAAATGTAACTTATCCGATTTGTGTGAATGTCATGTTTACTTCATAGAAATTGTTTCATAGTTTTGATATTTCGTTTGGCTTATATGCACTCGAATTTTCCGATTTAGTTAAGGTCCAGTTATTTTAATGTGTTTGCATTTGTGTCAAGAATGTGCTATGTGTTTGTTCTTATTTGTTATTTGTTCTTCCTGATTTGTAATTGTGTTTCCAGAATCCTCCATGATTCATTGAATCTCATTCCATACGACTTTGTTATTCGTTTCTTTGTTTCAAATTTGTATTTCGCTTTTGTTTAGTTTTTGTTATGTTATATCGCTCACTGGCTTTGTAAGCTCAACCGCATTTTCTTTTCCTGCGGTAGGTATTAGGCATTCAAGATGAGCTTGTGGGATAGCTGATCTGGGTTGAGAGTAGAGATGAGAGCAAGATTTGAAAATAGGGATCTTAGATTTATTTTGATTATTAAGTTATTATGTTTTCTTTTGATTATTTTGTAAAGGCTTCCGCTATTGTATATTATTTAAAGTTCTGATATGAAACCGTATTGTGATATCTTTACCCTTGTCGGGTTGGGGTGTTACATTCACTTTCGATTGTTTTTATTTGTTTCCACTTGTTCCTTTGTAAAAGAATACGTTAGTTTAAAGTGTTTATGTAATATATTTAACTTAGATAGCATGTTATAATTTTGTTGAAGATATAAGGTCATTTACAATAACTAAAGACCTAACTGTCATTTCATTCAAGTTTAAGATCAGTCGGGATGCTTGAGCCGTTAAAACGGTAGGGTAATCAATTTAAGAACTTCATATTATCAAAATTATGTACGGCCTACGGCCCCCCTTAACACGGATTCCTGGCTCCGCCCCTGGTACCAGTGCATTGCAATGCAATGGCTATACGAAAACGCTAGTTAGTAACATTATAAAGTTGTAATGATTAACGGTGAAAGGTACTTGTTAGTTAATAAATGTTGTGTAATATTTGTTACAACATTATATAACGTGTAAAAATAAAGTAGTATACGTTAGTTATGCAAATATACGATGAGTAAATCTACATATGACATTTCTTTACAAAATATGAATTACGAAATTCAAAGGCTACACATTTTTCATACTTTATAAACCACCTGAAATTTTTCGTACTTTAGCATGTGCGATTCTTTTTTAATCGAATTAAATTGGTTGAGTTATGATGACCACATTAGTAGCTTGTTTGGTTTGTATCTTATACTATATTAGTTGTGTTTTTGAATGAGGGTTATTTTCAGTCTAACATTAATTATAAGTGTTGTATAGATGTATTAGTGCATTAAATATTTGTAAAAATAGATTTAGAACTTCTATAGTATGCTGGAGAAAAATATGTTGTAATTATTTGTATTTTTTTAAATTGTAGTTTTTGTGTTTTATGGTTTGTACAATATGCTTTATTATTTGTATTGTTTAATTTAAGATTGAAATATCTTAGTGACGGTTAATGGAGAAAAAGGGTTTCTCAATTATATGTAGTTATGATTATTAAAATAAATTTAAAAATATAATAATTGCACATTAAATTGTATATTTTAATAATAAAATATAACTAAAATAATGAATTTAATATGTTTATTTTAAAATTAATTATGTTTTAAATTTTCATATACATATTAATTATACACAATCTCACAACACAAACACACAGTCTTTAGAAATTATCAACTTATATAAAAAACGATAAACAATATTCATAAAAAAAATAAATCTAAAAATTCTTAAACAACATTCGCCTCCAAACCCGTTGCTTACGCGAATACCATGCTATCAATAACATGTGTGTAATAAACGAGGTTAAAAAGTTTTCTTAATGGACGCTAAAAGCAGTTTTCACTTTGTTTCGTGTTGTTGAAGCATCTAACTACTAAATCAAATATGCTAAATTCAGAAGTGAAAAAAAAAAAAAAGGCACGAATTAGTATCAAATGAGAAATATAGTTAAATTGAGAAGAATGAGAAAAAAAAACTACAATCATACATTTGAGATGCATCCTAAAAAATAGATACATCTCTCTATTATTTCTTAATTCTTATTTGAAATATATGGCTACTTTTCACTCTTCTCATTTCAGTAATTCTTTTCACCAGACTTCTTCCCAAAATAACACCATACACTAGTTAATCATTTTCAAAGATGCCATACAATGGTAAATAAGTTTTAGACTTAATTACTTAAATGTATTTGTGGTTTATTGAATATACCGGATTTAGTCTCTAAACTTCTTTTATGTGAATCTCACTATATGGTTTTGACCTCAAACATATTTGGTCCTTTAACCACTATATCTATTAGTTTTGACCACTATTTTTTTTTTTAAATTTAACCATTAGGGACTGAAAACATTAGCGGGTCAAAAACTCTAAAAATACATTTTTTTTTTCTTTTTTCTTTTTTTTTTTTTTAATAAAAGTACTTTTTTTTTTAAATAAAATTTATCTTAAATGTGGTTGTGGATTGTCTTAAAGCATGTTAGGCTAGGGCTTATAAGGAGCACCACAACCAATACCATCATCATCATTTTAGCGCCACATCAGCTTCTCTTTTTATAACCAATTTCACTACCAACATAGTGTAATTAGATAATCAACTTCACTACCCAAATATACCCCACTTAGGAATTGTGTTTGCCACTAGATTATCTGATTATCACAACTTTAAAATGCAAAAAAATAAGAACCTAGTGTTTTGGATATGGCAAGTTAAAAATTGCTGATTTGTATTTTGAAGACTCCAAAACACCGTTTGGACAAGCATGTAGGGGGTTATTGTTGCAAAACACAGTTCTTGAAATGCAATAACCCACATGGTAAATGAACAAAGTACCCACCAACATACCTTTATCTTGTTTCCTCCTCCACTTCCGTTGTAATGCTTTTAATGCATAGAAGTCATTGTTAATCCAATAACAGGAATAAAACCACAGATTGTTAATTATTATGTTTAAAAATTTAGTGAGTCTAAACAATTTATCGAATGAATGGCGAATCTTATGATGGGAGGATGCAACATAGATGACGGCGGCGATAATGATGGTGGTTGCAGAACATGAGGAAGGAAATGGTGGTTATTGGTAATTACAATGGCGCATCGGTATGGCACTGAACATAGGAGACAGTGGCATTTGTTTCAATTTGTGTGTTCGTGGTTTTTAGGAATGAGTCGATGGGGTTATTAGCTTAAATGAATGATACTCTGTAGTATATTAGTAAAAATAATTCCAACCCGCGCGTTGCTGTGGAGTGTTCATATACCGTATTATTGTATGTGCTAGAAGCATAAATTTGCACAAATTAAGATTACACTTGCTATGGTAGTTTTCTTAGTTAAAATAAGCTCTGTTGTATTCACTAAAGTGACATCACAACCATAAAAATTTTAACTAAACCTTTAAGACAACCAATATAAGTTACACCTCGAACAATATGAATAACATAAATACATAGTTCAGAATTTAAAACTCAGTCACAAAGATACATCTTTTAGAAACCAAAAAAAATAAAAATAAAAATAAATCATTGAGATAAATGATGATGGAGATAGCGACGATGATGATGAGTCAGCCAAATATAACCTAATGAAACTATCTCTGTAAAAAAGAAAAAGTGATTCAAATGACATTAAAAGAGTTGACACCAATGAGGACGAATATTTAATATAATGTTAGTTTATACAGTGATATCTAAAGCAACGTGACAAAACAAATTAAATTTCTAAAAATCCAAAACCAACAATGAAGAAAATTATTAGCTACATCTTGAAGAATTATAAAATGTATGTCTACGAATCAGTGTAAAGTATTGGGAACGTAGACAACACACAACAACATAACAAAAAAAAAAGTAGCAAATGAATTGATTTTGGAATACCTGAGTTATCATAGGAGGTCAGCACATATGCTCTAACTATCTAATGATCATGTTCCTTTTTCAGAGTAGAATATATGTCAGGATCTCCTCCCAAATCAAGAAACATATATATGTGAATTTGATCATTTTGTATTTAGGGTATTCACAATATCTTGAGTGGAAAAAATAATATTTTGTTGAGGAGAATGTGAGAAATTGATATGAAATTCTTGTACAATACGTGCAAGAAACTTTTTTTCGTAAAAATAATCTAAGAAATCCAAAGCAGAACCGCATACACAAAAAAAAGAAAATCACAGACAAACAAACATGCAAGTATATCATCTCATGTATACCAACGAAATCATAGACATTAAAAAAGGCCCTATATGATTAGGCTCGGGTTTGCACATAACAAAAAAGAGCATGATCAATCTGTCATGGCTGCAACCATAGTAAGTTGCCCCGCCAACATGTAGATAATCTCAGCTTTCCTCGATTCAGACACATTAAAATCAATCATCGTTGCCTCTTATAGTTTCAACGATCGACCAAAAACAACTTAATTTGCAGCAAAAGAATATGATAATCACATAGGACGAAAAGTGCTTGATCATGTTCAAAAAACATCTAACTCATCACTAAGCACAATGCTCTTCTCAAACTTTTTTTTGTTAAATGCGAGATAAAAACCAACATCCACATACCCACCTTCACTTTTCCTAACCCCAACTACATGTAGCAAACACAGTAAGAAACTAAAAGTAGCAACAAAAAGAACATCAAACAGATTTAACACATTATATAATTGTTACTCGCTAATCATATGCACATCAAACTAACTAAAACAAGCACATTAACAACCTACTTATTACCGGATTCCTACACATCAAAATGCAATTTAACCAAGATGACTTACCTAATCCACAAAGAAACTAAAAGATGCAAGAAACAAAACACTGCATAATTGAAGCACGCTTCATAGTTACCTCTTCAAAATCACATTGACATCAAACAAACCAAACGCAAACTCCTTACCAATCAAACTCGACCTCAATCATCCTATAACTTAAAATGCAATTACACATAAAGCGGGTTACCCAATACACTAAGAGACTAACAGTGTGAAACAAACAAATCATCAAATGATTCAAATAAATCACATGAATATCAAAAATCTAAAAATAAAATCTTTACCAGCCAACTTACTGTCATATGCTTCACAAAATGAAGCAAGCACTTTTGACGACGCGACTTAAAATACCTGATATGATAAGGATCGAGTCTGCAAAGAATCTGAAAAATGATCAATTCGCCATGCCCGCAAACTCAGCAGGTTGCCCCGCCAAGATATGAACAATCTCAAATTTTCTCAATTTTAATCAGACACATTCAAATCAATCATCACAGCCTCGTAATAAAAAAATCCAACCATCACATACGACAAAAGGTGCCTGATCAAATTAAAAATCATCAAAATAACCACTAACTTTGACACCACACAATGCCTTTCTAAAACCTAATTTCTAAAGTAAGAGTCATAAACCATCATCCACATACCCAATTTTACTTTCCCTAACACCTAATCACATAATCGCCATAATTAAAAAATCAAACATAATGGTTGGTCATGTTCAAAAACATATAAATGACCACTAACTCAGACAACACACCATGCACTTCGCAAAGCTTTTTTGCTAAGTGCGAGACATAAACCAACATCCATGTACTCAGTTTCACCTACTCAAACCTATTAGTTAATGTTTAAGTTTACATAGTGATAGTTGCCAAACTAACCGCACTCGAACTACAATGACATCAATAAAGCCTACCTAATTCACTAACAAAGTAAAAGACACAACAAACAAAAATCTAAACACGTGAAGTACACTTCATAATTACTCCATCCAAAACACATCAACATCAAATAAACCAAAACAAACTCTCTTCCAACCAAACTATCGATGTTTCGTGAACTTGATCAAACACTTTTGCCCTACACCTCATAATGCAATTATATGAAAGTAAGTTACCCACCGCGATGAGAAACTAAAAGTGGAAGAAACATAATATCAAACATTTGAAGTAAACCACATTGATATCGTAGAAACCTAAGACAAACTATTTACCACCAACTTACTACTATATGCTTCTCGAACTCAACAAAGCACTTTTGACGCTAAAGCACAAAATGTCTCGCCTTAATAAGGCTCGTGTCGCAAAGAATAAAAAGATCAATATGTCATGGTCGCAAACTTACTAAGTTGCCCGCCAAGATACAAACAATCTCATTATTTAATAGATTATATCCAAACATATCCAAATTAATCATCATAGCCTCAACATAGGTTTTATGCCAATCATGATATACCGTTTGCATGAATCCTTCGAAAACACAAAAGCCGACGTTTCAGTTTTCACAGTCCAAACATGAGATTCCTCACCACTCATTTCCCTTTCAACGCTCAGGTCTGTAGATAATTTAAAAAGGTAAATTAACCCGCTATGGCTGCAAACCAAGCAAATTTTCATGCCAATATTCAGGTCATCGTGATTTTAAACCCTTCCAGACAAAAGACACGCTTTACGGTACCCGTTGTTTTTTAATATGTTTTACACCAAAGTTAACTGCATGTTGTACACCTTGTTAATCATTTATGCCAAAAAGAAAGCAGAACACGCTATTCACACACTGAGCCAAGCGCAAACTATCACCTTCCAAACATGTTTCAAAGAAACATAACAATGTTGCATTTTCATACATTATACCATATAACATTCATTGAAGTGGAATTTATGAGCCGACACTGTTATTTAGACTAAAAGTCCTAATGTGTTAGCTCAGATACCGTATTAGCCACAAAACATGGTTGCATTTCTGCCATCCGGTGTTTGGCACGACAGAATTCATCATGGCTAAAGAACACAGTTTACTGTTAAAAAGGATCATCGCAACAGTCAGGAGCGAAATTCATTTGCATATAGGTTTTACAAAGATTTCTTAGGCTTAGATATTGCATCGGCTGCTAAAGATGGTTGCATTTTATGCCATCCGGGCTTAGCATTGCCTAAATCAAAACTCAACAGGTCACCAAATCATTATAGCCACACAAGCACTGTGAAGAAAATATCGTTTCGTAAAAAAAGGTTAATTCTCAGCAAATCCACAAAGCGACAGCCCACATGAAAGCTGCTTACACGCACACATAAATTTTTTAACCTTTCCTCTGCTAAAAAACATGCACGTCGGAACTACACCACATGATCCCAACACTCTCAAGAAATGTTAAGGGTGCTAGATATAATCCTGAGGAAACATGCAACAAAGTCTAAGATAATACCAAGCACTCTTGTACTTTTCAAGAATTGCTTGCAGATAACAACATAGCAGAGTGCAAATTCTCAACATTCTCAAGAAGCACTGAGGGTGCTCGATATAATCCTAAGGTAAAACACATCAAAACTCAAGATTACACCAAACACACTTACAATCCTCAAGAATCAACTGCATTGGGCTTTAGTCAATCAACAAAACATTTTCAGTCACCGGGAACTTTGGAACCAAGTTATGAAAAAAATCAATGATGAGCTCAGATATCTTATTGGCTGTAAAATATTGTTGCAATTTACGCCTTCCAGCTTTTGCCACGCTAAAATCAGTACTCATAGAGCAACTGAATCATCACAGCCAAGTAAAATCAAATCGGCCCTAAAAACGGTTGCATTTTATGCCAATTGGTTATTCCCACACCAAAACCAAAGTTGGCTACAAAAAACAGTTGCATTTTATGCCTTCCGATTTTTTCAAAACCAAAATAGCCAACCAAGTGCCGCTCATATCAGTAGGGGTGAAAACGAGCCGAGCCCGAGCCTGCCAGAGCTCGAGCTCGGCTCGTTTATATATAAAAAGCTCGAGCTCGTTTCGAGCATTACATTTTGAGCTTGAGCTCGGCTCGTGAATTTTTTCACAAGCTCGAGCTTGGCCCGGGCTCGACTAATTTATACGATGTGTAGAAAAAAAAAGTTCAAATGGAGCTCGGCTCGTTAACACAAGGCTCGAGCTCGGCTTGTTAACACAAGGCTCGAGCTCGTTAACACGGTTATACATATAGAAAATATATATACATATATATTTCTAGGGCTCGTTTAGGCTCGCGAGCCTAAACGAGCTTTTTGTATAGAGCTCGGGCTCGTTTAGGCTCGGCTCGTTCGAGCTTTTTATCGATCCGATCCCGAGCTTTTTCACAAGCGGCTCGGCTCGTTTACACCCCTACATATCAGCTATAAATCCTACAAAATAGCAACATGCTAGTCAAATTTCAGACAACAAGCGCTTAGAATAATATTTAACCCAAATACAATAACTCTTTTAGCTAACTATTATGACATAGCAACCATAATCAAACGCCCTAGTCATCATTTCGAACAAAACCCATATAATAATTTAAGCTTAGGATACCCTAAATGATAACATTTTCTGCATAAAATAAATTTCTTGTCTAATTTAATTACCTGCACCCCTAGTGTTTGCCAGATTTGTGCCAATATCAGTCATAAATCCTGCAAAATAACAACATGCTAGTTATATTATAGAAAATAACATGCTCGAACAGAAAATAAAATCCCTAATACTTTGATTAACTCTAATAAATAGTTGTAATGACATATCACCCTTAAAACAATTTAAGCTTTTACCGACTAAATCAACAAACCATAAATAATAACATTTCTTGCGAAATATAAATTCCTAATGTAATTTTCTTACCCACGCCGCTTGTGTGTGCGTGATTTTTGAATAAAAACCATACCGAAAAAATGGAAATTCAAGTCTAGTTTTTGTAAAAAAAAAAGTCAACAACCGATAATGGAAAACATGTGTACAAGATGTAGCTAACCCCAAAATTAGTGGCAAATAAGTGGAGAACCTACTAAGTAATCCACTAAGAAAACCACCAACTATAATATTATAATCCCTCAAAGCCAACGGCTTGGCTCAACTCGGCGTGTGAGCAGTGTCGACTCAAGCCGCCAATCCACAGTGCAACCAAGCCGCCCTACACCCTCAAGCCGACTTCTAAGTCGGCGGCTTCAGAACAGTGCCGGCTCCCAAAACACTTCAATGAATGTTATATATTATAATAAGTTAAACCTTGTAATATATGGTTGTTTTATTTATAAATGAAAATGGAAGTATATCAAATAGTTGTAAATGCTTTGTATCTCAGCTTTAAAAAAGTGATGCATGTTAAAGTTATAA
Organism: Chrysanthemum lavandulifolium; assembly: GCA_022545495.1. Classification (NCBI taxonomy): domain Eukaryota; kingdom Viridiplantae; phylum Streptophyta; class Magnoliopsida; order Asterales; family Asteraceae; genus Chrysanthemum; species Chrysanthemum lavandulifolium. The sequence goes on along the minus strand of CM040243.1, from coordinate 223,016,144 downwards.
AATTCAAATATGTATGAGTTTTTCTAGTCATTTTATATGTTAAGTTATAGAATAATCTGAATTGTCAAGCACTTGAAAAAACTGATTATATGACTATTGCATTATGATATAACATAATCAAATCCAAACACTATGCATCAAAATCACGTTTTTTTCAAACGCATAATCTATTTTCAATAAGCAAATCCCAAACACCCCCTCTTAAACACAAATACACCTACTTATATCTAACAAAACAAGAATCACACACACACACTTACACACACACCTACACAAACACACCTTCAAGACTCGGTCGTCCAGACGACGGAGTTCTTCTCTTTTCTCCTCTAGCACGCGTTGTTCAACGTGAGTGTAGTAAAGAAGACGCGTCGTCTGAGTAGGCAATAACATGCGTTGATGATCTCTTACTACTGGTAGTCTTAGAGCCTTATTTTTAGAATAGAAAACTACAATAATGTTGTTAGATATTATAATGATAAATAATATTTGATTTTTCTCGTAAATGAGAAGTTCCTTACACAGGAATGGTTGTCTACAAAAGATTTACAAAAGAGAATTCCACGCAATGATATGACATGATTACTTGTCCAATAAAAACAGTTATAAAAAATAAATAATCTATTTTACTGGACAAGTAATCTTGCCACACTATGTGAAACTTTTATCTTTTGTAAGCATGTCATTCTTTTTTCTGACAATGATAAAACCGTTAAAACTGGGCCTGCTAAAAGTGGGGACAAATTTAATGCAGAGAAAAGAAATTTGTGGTCCTAAAACCATGAAAGTTGATTGTTTATTTTGGGTAAATGATAACAAAAATCTTAAGAACAAGTTATGTTCTTTTATTAGTAAAAATAAGTTTTCACGTATTATGATAAGCGAGTATTCGGACATGGTGACAAAATTTTAAGGCGACAAACAATTGTTGTTGAGATATTTTGATTTAGACATACAACCTAAAATGTTCCGAATATAATTGAAAGATGTTGTAACATAAGATACTTCAACTCAAAAAACAAAATTTTAAAATGTATTAAAAAATGTATAAAAATATTTAATAAAACTTAAAATAAAATATGACAACAATTAAATGAAACATTTATCTTTTATTATGATATTTTTTCTAGTTTTTCTATGAATTTTATGGTATATATAAAGTTGAAATGATAAGTATATATAGTATTGGTAAACTTTTTAATGATGGTTATAAACAACATTTAAACAAAAAGTTAAAACTTTTTTTGGCAGGAAAGTAAAAAAATTAAAATAAAAGTATACTTTGAGTATATCACATTACTCATTTTTTTAAACGAAAATAATATCAACGAAGTTTGAATTCACAACCTAATGGTTGATGAACATACTCACACATCGTTAGGTTAAAGACTTGTTGACTAAAATATATAGCAAGTTAAAAATTAACGGGTCAACATGTTTAACTTGTGTCTAACCTGAACATTATCTTTTAAGTATAGAGTGATATGTGGGATGATTAGAACACGACCTTTAACTTGTTTTTTGTGCACGTCAACAATTGGCAAATTTTTTTTCGTAACAATGGTTTTTGACTTTTTGGCTGACTAATTCATAGGGTTTGAACCCGCAACCACACAGACTCAAACCAGGTAAAACCCTCTCTTATTAGAAGGTTGGCGTGGCCACTTCAAGATTGTTTGCACCTAGCTGGAATTGAAGTAGAGACCTCACACATTTTCGAATGATAGTCACAATCCATTTTGCCACTAGGCCATCCTTGAGTGATTTTGAAACCCTTATTCTACCACACACCATCTCTACTATCTTAAATGGAAAAAGGGTCAAAGGTAAATGTGAAAAGTTGAAATTGAATATTGAAAGTCAATGTTTTGTGTAAAGTTGAAATTGAATATTACTCAAACTCTCAAACTCAAAACGCATGAAACAGTTATGCAAGCATGGAATAGTCAACTGAATGTAAACGTGGAAGTCTTGCATGGAAAGGTGGATCAAGCTGTACTCTTTGTAATGTGCATGGAAAGTATATTGGCACTTAAAAGCAAAGATACTACACGTTTTTTAAAGAAAAAAAAGTGAAAAACTTATAATTGGTCCATGGTAAAAACTTAAAATTGACTATCATTCGTATATAAATGGATTTTCACACTCACACCACATATTTCATTCTTACTTTTCACAACTCTCATTTTATCTAACCTAAAACAGACACATCTCTCTCTCTCTATAAACAAACAACCGCCGCCATCATTAACCACATCACAACCACCGATTGCCGAAATTGCCACCATCTTTCGATGGTTTAGGTGGTTTCAGGTAGTCCGGTCCGGGTTTTTTGTTGTTGTTGGTGGTGGTTTCGTTTGTCCATAGCCACCTCAATGAAACATCCAACAACCCACAACCTATCGAACCCCACCATCACGAAACGAACCACAAAGTTTGAGGTATTTTTTTCCAGGTTTTTTGTAGATTTTTGTATTTTAATCAAGTTTTGAAGGTTTCTTTTAAAGATTTGTAGATGTTATTCGTAGATCTAAGTTCTAATAAATTTTTGTTACTTTTTTTTACAGCCGCCGCCTGCCGTCACGTTGTCGCCGCCGCCGGAAACTATTGCTACAACCGCTTCATGGAAAAGGTTGTTCCATTGTTGGTGTTCTTGGGAAAAACATATTGTGGTGTTTTTTATGTATGTAATTTTTATTGTTGTTAGATTTATATCTATTTCAAGATTTCATGTTTCTTTTATAAATTTATATCAATATTTTCTTTCAAATATGAGTTTTTATAAGACCATATTTTACAGATTTGAGTTTGTATAAAATTTATGACAATATTTTTATTTTTAAGGGATTTTATTTTTAGATCTATATGTTTAAAGTTTTAAAGGGATTCTATTTTTTATAACTTTACATTTTATAGATCTGAATTAGTAATCCATTTTAAACAATTTTTTAGGGTTTACTGAAGTGGCCGCCGCCAGAGTTCAACTCATGTGTCGCCGGAATCTGCACTCTCTATCGCCATTCTTGCATGGCATTGTCATTGAATCCGACTCTCTGTGGCCGCTGAATTAGTATTCCATTTTTAGCAATTTTTTAGTTAATATAACTTGTATATAGTGTAAAATTTGTTGGAACATTTTTTGTTGTATCTTAAGCAATGTTGCATAAATTTTTGTTTTATTTTTATTTGGATAATTTGTTTGAAATTTTTATTTTGAGAAATTATAAAAGTTGTATTTAGATTTTTTTTCGAATTAATAAAGTAGTTCACAGTTTTCGCAATTTAAAATATTTTGAGTTCGAATTTTTTTGAAATCTGAAACTTAAAAACTGAAAATTTTCGAAAGTTCAACTTTTGATTTAAAAGTTTTTTTTGGAATCATTTAAAAATTTGAAATTTTTTGAATTTCTCAAATATTAATTTGTTGAACAAGTTTTATATGTGTTTAGATGAATGTTTGAATGGCCTCATTATCAGTTTTTTGGAAGTACATTTTTATTAGAGATTGTATATTTTGTCATTTGAGATATTTCTATGTACCCGATCTTTATATTCAAAAATTTTAGTTTTACTTCTCGATATGAATTTGTAAAGAAAAAAGTAGATTGATTTTGATTTTGAACAATGCAAATGGTAACCAGCTATTTAGAACAAAGAAAATAAATCTTGGCTCTCGAGAATACATATGCCAACTAGCTATTGTTAAAAAAAAAGTAAACACAAAATGTCAAAAAAAACAAATGTAGCCAGCTATTGTTTGACTTACTTTTTAACAAAAGGGCATGATATTTTGTATTGTATTAATCAATCTTGGGAAATACACAATGACAATTATCAACAACTTCTCCAAATGTAAAAGAGAAAGTAAAGTTGTCCAACTTATGATACAAACAATATCACTTGTATTGTATAATATAATATCTGTATTTGTGAGTTTGTTTTCAAAAAATCTATAAAAAAATAAGATTAGTACTCAAAAGTGAAAGATATATATTGTAGTAAATTTATGGTTTAAATGAAGCTAATTTTAAGTGACACAACATAATTTTCATTTTGGTTGTTAGAACATGCACTTTTACTACAAGAATAAGATGCATCATTATTTTAAGTCAGATTGGTTATTGACAATGCTAAACGAAGCTCGGGTGATTTAGAATCCTAGCTAGCCGAACTCAAGAATGCAATATGCATTACTGGGAGACTACTCGTGCATTCATGGCGGGAGGTTCATGAAATATAACTTTCGTAAATCATGTATTCTAATGTATCGTATTATTTTATTGACAATAAATTTAATGATATCAAAATTCTAACAGTTTGAACTTTTGGACTTATCACAAGATCCCATAAATTACGGATACACAAGATCCAAATTGATTTATATAAATCGAAAATTTGGACTTTTGACTTATCACAATTATTCATTAACAGTTTGAACTATCAAAGTCAAAAAAGTGATGACAGTGGACAAATAATACATGATTGGTAATCAAGAAGGACAAAAAAAAATGGAAGATAACATGATTGGTAACAGTGTTCGATATTTAAAGAAATGATATTATAAAAAAAAAGGCAATGTGTCAACGATATTATAAAAAAAGTCAAGGTGTCAAACGATATTACACAAGGTGTTTGTACTCAAGATGTTTTATTGCAAAAAAAAAGTCAAACGAGATTTTCATATTAAATGGGGTAACATGACCTCTATAAATATAGCACAAACATAGAGGTGTCAAACAGGCGGGCGGACGGACGGACACGGGCTAAAACCAAGACGGCTAAAGCAGCCCCGCTTTAAACGGCAGACGGCTAAGCAATGCGCTAACCAAGCACATGTTATACAAATCGCTAATAAAAACCTAAAACAACGAAATAAATTTCTTAAACGTAATATCTTATTTATATTAAAAACTTAAATATATTATATAAAAAATATTTAAAACGATCGTTAATGTTCAACAATTGAGAAAAGAAAGTCTTGGTTGTGTTTATTTAAGTTTTCAACGCTATATATGCTTCATTTCAAAAAGAAATGTTAAATGTACTAAAATCTTTTAAAATGTCTTAAATTTAAATCATCTTTTACTTTTAGACATTTCGCCACCTCTACACAAACACATTATAATATACTTCATGTTCAAAATTTTAGCACTAGACTGCAATGTCAAACCATGAAGCACATGTTCCTCACAATCAAGATGTCAACATGCATGCCAAAGTGAAACAAATGGCACGGTAATTATGTTGTTTTAATGCTATTTGGGTAATTTTACTTTACGATTTCTTTACTTTTCGTGTTGTTTAATCATGTTATTGTTTTATAGACAAATTTGAAACAAACACAAACTCTCCAATTGATGTTCATGTTCATGTCGAACAACTTGCCGAGCTACAACGACTCAAATGGATCGGATATGGGTAGACTTGGTTCAGATTACATTTTGATCCTTTCACGCTTTATTTTGAACGTTATACTGAAACACTTACCACAATATCGCATATCGTTAATTGTCGACCGCTAGAAACCGTCTTGCTGAAAGCGGTCTTCGCCAGTTGATGAAAAAGCAATCATAATTGTTTATTAGAGCATCTTTAATGCAAGTTTTTTCCATCGGATGTCAAAGATTGAGCAGATAACTTGATAAACTTCTAGTCATTTGAGCAAATGTTCTTGACTCAATTAAACACAATGATAATATTTTTTGAGAATAATTGTTTCGTAAAATACTTGCAGAAAAAAGAAGCTTTCAAGGATATAGTCAAGTAGAGAAGCTTCCAATACCATCCAAGAGTGAATAATGAGACTCAGTGGCAACAGTAGGATCCTCATCAGGTAGAAAAGCTTTCGAAGATATTGTTCAAGAGAAATTGCGACAAGACAATGCAAAGATTAATGAACTCCTCGTAACCAATTAAAATTGAGGAATTGTGATTTCTTGCTACGTGCACCACGGGGATGTCGGAGGAAGATGAGGATTTGATCAAAATAATAAAAAAGGAGATCCGAGCAAAACATAATATCGATCATTGTTTAGGTTGTTTTAGTTTTATGTATTTGTCATATCGTATTTTTTTTGTAGTAACATATATTTTTTATATACTGTATTTAATTTTGGTTTACTGAAATGTAATGTTTTAAAGAAAAAAAATATAAAAGGTGAGACTTAGTGACACCTACAATATAGTATATTTTTCAGAATTTGTGTTAAAAAAAATAATTATATGGTAACATCTGACGTACAAAGCACCTATAACCCACACTTAAGGATGAGCATTTCGACCCAAATCCCAAAACGGTACCGATTTCTGGTACACAGTACGTTACCGGGAGTACGAAATAAGGTGAAAAATAATTGTACTTTTCAAAACGGTACGGGAATTATTAGGGAAATTGCGGTTTGGTATCGGAATACAAAAGGTATTTTTCTTAATTAGTCTAGTGAACGGCTCCTACCTCGCTAAATGGTGCTAGAGAGCTTGTGTTTCAATCATATGTGGGTGCTTTGTTGGTTTGTCACGTATGTATTTTGTGGAAAGCGTGTACATTGTCTCTTCATGGTTTATGTTCTCGTATATATGCATAGGTTGGGCAGAACATGTATTATTAGATTTATAATGGAATAAAACTTTTATATATGATTATTTCAAATTGTTAGGAAGTTACGTTGTGGCTTGTTATACACTTCGTTTTATGTTCACTTGTACCCATTCTTTTCCGTTACTATGATATTCCTCGATCGACGTTTCACGATGATTCTTACGTTCACAGTAACAAATGTAAATTAGTGTTATTTGCCTTCAAGATCATAACGAGAACAATGATCTGAATAGTATAATATGAATGCAAATTAGTGTTATTTGCCTTCATGATCATAACAAGAACATTGATCAGTAATTGTGAACGTAATAATCACTCGAAAGTGCATGTTTTGTCCTATTTTTATTAGCATGATTATTTATTTATTTATTATTATTTTTTTTTCAGTTTAACAAAAAAAAAGGGAAGAACAGGATAGCGGGATAGGTACCAATTTCCGAGTGCAGTTCTGGTATCAGCTCCAGCACTCAATTTCGTCCGATTCACTGATGCATCGATGCCCTCTTTCATGCTAGGAAAAAAAACGATACTATCAATTCAATACGGTTTGATACCAATCTGATACCATGCTCATCCCTACCCACAGTCATAACACATTACATTTAAATCTCTTGGTGTATAAGTTTACAAATATTAAATGTGGTACATTAATTACAGTTAAGAATCAAGTCTGAAAACGCTGCATGCACAAAATGTTTAAAAAAAAACCTTTTACAAAAGAGTGTTGATTCGTACACTCATTTTTTTGATTCGTGACACCTGTATAAACCTGGAGACGTAAAGATATAATAACCGTACAACTCTGTATAGCATAAAGTGGAGTGTGCGAATCAAAAAAATAAGTGTACGAATCATTAGTCTTTACAAAATGACTTGTTACTAACAATAATCATCTTAATCAATTTCTTTTTTTTTTCTTAAATTTTTATCTTCTAATGAATGCATGACACATACTTTAAAAAAAAAAAAAAAAAATGCAGTTCTTTTGGATGTATTATCCTCTGCTATAAATAACTTTTAAATGTTACATGATTTTAGACTAAAATCTGTGGTTGGTTCACAAAGCTTGATTTGCAGATCGCGATGGACAAACTCACCCTTTTCATCGTCGGTCCTTATTTTTTTTTCACCTACATGTCCTTTGACCAAGTCAACATCGATTTTGTTTTGTAGTGGGGTATTTTAGTCCATACACATTTATACTTTTATAACACATTTATATTTTACCCCTTCATCTTTCATCATCTTCATCATCTATCCAAATCATTCATCTCCCCAACATCATCATCTCCCAACAATCATCCTGGAAAAAATATGTTGATGAACATCTGCACATTATTCCCTCGGTCTCGTTCTCGTTCGGTTTTGCTCATTGGTAGATTATACCCGTATATCTAATTCATCTAATAAGTCAGGTTGCAAAACGAGGCATACCACTCTATGGTTTGTCTTACCCTTTGACTTTTAAGGTCAAATCATGAGTAAGTTGATTTGTGTATGTTGAAAGCATTGTCTATCTAACAACTGGTTTTCGAGATTTTCCTAAGGCTCCTGGAGTATTCTTACCGTTGACGAGGTTGCTGAAAAAATCCAACCACCCGGACTTTGGTTGAATATCCAGGTTACTAAATTAGATTTAATAAAAAATTATATTTGTTTTGTTACTTTCATTACCAATAGCCAATTTTCTTATTTGCTTATGTTTCCTATCTTAGAGCTGTACTGTTCAAGCCGTTTTCAAATTACTCATTCTCAAGAAATCCAATATTCGAAAATGCAGGCAACTTTATGAGACTAACTGACTTTTTGGACTTTGCGAGTAAAGCTACTTCACCTTCTGGTGTCTTGATCAACATCAAGGTGGGTCAACATCATTTATCTTGTTAATTTTTTCATCCATATAGTAAAAGGAAAATGACACCGTTTTTGTTCTTACGACTTGCAGAATGCAACTTACCTAGCTGGTAAACAAGGATGGAGTGTAACCGTGCAGTAATGGGCGTTTTGAATACATCTAAAATATATAAGCAAATGTCCAAGAGAATCTTGATCGAATATACGTGAAAATATACGTGATGTCCTTAATTCGACAATCGCAGATATCAGTAAATTCGCAGATTCTGTGATCATTGGGAAAGAATCTGTATTCCCTTGTAACCAAGTATTTCTTGGTAATCAAACTGATGTTGTTGCATAGTTTCAGGCTTTCAAGCTCCCCGTTTATGTACAGTTCATGAACAATGAGTTTGTTTCACAACCAAGGGATTCCTTTTCAGACCCATGTGTTGAGATAAACGCGTATGTCAATGGAGCCGGGGTCAATGGTGTTATTACAGATTATCCAGCTACTGCCGACAGATACAGAAGTAAGTTGATTTGTCTTACCCTTTGACTTTTAAGGTCAAATTCATGAGTTTCTCTGCAAATGAACACAATCTTTTTATTTACTAATAAGTGGGAGTGGGATATAACTTAAATACCGATCAAATATTGCTCTTTAAAATATAAAGATTCATATCTTTATAGCTTCAAGATAACATGTGGTTTTGAATTCGAAAGTCAATCCTTATATTTCTTCATTCATAGCCTATATTTATTCAAATAAGTACTGATACATTTTTATTACATTTTGGCGGGATCTAGGGAACCCAATGAGCAAAACCGAACGAGAACGAGACCAAGGGAATAATGTGCAGATGTTCATCAACAGATTTTTTCCAGGATGATTGTTGGGGAGATGATGATGTTGGGGAGATGAATGATTTGGGTAGGTGATGAAGAGGATGAAAGATGAAGGGGTAAAATATAAATGTGTTATAAAAGTATAAATGTGTATGACTAAAATACCCTCGACTACAAAACAAAAATCGGATGTTGACTTGGTCAGAAGAACAGAATGGTGAAAACCGAAATAAGGAATTCCGACGATGAAAAGGCGAGTTTCAATCATCACGACGACCGACCAAGTTTAGGGACCAACGATGTATTTTAGTCATGATTTTATATTAGAAAATGCTAAACTTAGCCTTTAAAGGTATATTTAATTTTTTTTTTTGACATGCATTGTTTGTACTTTTAGAATAACCACTCACACCCTAAATTTAGCTTCTTTCCATCAAGTCGCCCGCTTAGCAAAATCCTTTTATAATTCATCAATTAACCATTTTACTATGGGAATTGATTTACGCATTTTTTTATTTTGATTGGGACACTTCAATTATCGCATCAGGCAGTTGTATCATATTAACATCCTGCTTTGATTACTTGTATCGTAAATGTGCAAATAAAAAAAATAGTGTGCAAATCACCTCTCTTTTACTATTAACAAGTGGCAAGATGGCCCACAATACACTTGGGGAGAAACAAAACCGAACCAAAACCAAAAATACCGCAAAAAAAAAAAAAAAAAAAATAGAACCAAGTCTAAAACCGATGGTGTGGTTACGGCTTAAAAATACCAAAATTTTTGGTTCAATTTTTGGTTTTATATGAAAACCCAAACTGAAAAAACGAATTGTCCCATACAAATATTCATAAAACTAATAAACAAAATATATATTAGTTTTGATAAAAGTAGTTACCAAAGTCCCAAAAATAAGGGACACTAGCATATGTTTATTTAGCTAACACTATAATTAATTCGTAAAGTTAGTTACGTAATCTTATTATTTTTCGATAATATATTCAACTTATTTTATAGGATTTCTTGATTTAGGTTGTGGTTGTTCAAAAAATATCCGTATTTGGATATCCGAAAATTTGATCATAATTTATTAAAAAGTTGGGTTTTATAACACGTCAGTTTTGTAACTCGTATAAAAGCTTTCAAAAAACTATTGATATTTGGATATTCATATATATAAAATTGTTATCTAAAATTTTGGATAAATAAACTTGGGTAAAATAATAGGTCTAACATAAAACAATCATTGCAATATTAGGATCCAAATTTGTGATATATTAATTATTGACAAATCCCTTAAATTATGTAAATTAACAACAAAAAATTATAGTCGACAACGTCTCATTCATACTGTCGCTTTATGTCCAAAAAAAAAACATAAGACGACTCTTATAGCATTATAATCGTATTTACCTCTTGGACAACTCTATACCTTTTAGATAATTATATCTAAATTCATGTGATAACCATTTGTGATAGTGATTTTAAACTTTTGGAAAAGATAACCATCCAATGAAAAATAAAAAATCGAAAACCGAATCGCGAAAAAAAATAAAAAAATTCAAACTGAACTTTTGAAGCAAGATTCGATTTAAAAAACTTAAAACCGAACTTTTGATTCTTAAGGGCTGTTTGATAACACAAAATAATTTAACGCTTAATGATTCCAAGCATTTGAATGATTTAAAGTCTTTAAATTAAGTTGATTATAAACGAAGAATGTTGTTTGACAAGTGATTTTGATAGATATATCCACGACATAAAATACTATAGTAACGTTTTGAACGAGGGATTTATTTTTGCAATTATCAATCATTTTATTATACATAGTGATTTACATTACGTGTTGATACATGTCATCTTATAGATTATTTGTAAAGTTAATTTTTGGGTAAATGTTGTTTAGCTTAAATTGGCGTATCAAATTTTGTTTAATGTTGCATAAGTCGACAACTTTGTTAAAGAAATGTACAAGTCATGCATAAGTCTGTCATTTTTAGGTAAATTTATTTAGTTTAGAAGCAGATAAGTCAAAATACGCACTTGAATGAGAAGTAGATAAACATCAAAAAAGAAGTCTTGTAAAAATACACATACGTAGGTGATAGGTTGTGATGACAAAGAATTATAAAATCGTTGAAAAAAGCATCCATTAAAGATAAAATTTATGTAATATTTTGTTGCTGAATCATTTGCATCTCGTTATAGTAAAATGATTAAGAGTGAAAAAAAAAATAAAAAAAATTACTAAACATCATTTAGGGTGGTGGCAATGGGGCTCGGTTTGGGTTAGGCATGGAACACCTCGATCGGCATGAGCATTGCCACTAATTAGGCATGGATCGGTGTGGCATGGTTTGTGTGGAATTCGGTATAAAACCCCGAATTGGTATGGAGTTTGGAGAAGCAAAATATATCCATTGCATTAATTAGGCATGATTATTATTGGTGGGTAATAGATGAGGTATGAGTTAGGCATGGATGCCACTAAAAATCTATTGTTAGGTATGAGATAGGTATGAAATGAGATGTAAGGATATTATTGGTGGGTAATTAGGCATGAAAAATCTTGTTAGGCATGTTTGCCACCACCCTTAGGGGGTGTCAACGCAACTCGGGGTGGCATCGGCATGGTTGATACCGATCGGTATCACCATTGCACCTCATTAGGCATGGATCGGTGTGGTGTTTTTGTGGTGTAAATCGGCAAAGTTTACCGATTAGGCATGAATCTTGTGGAAGCAAAATGTATTCGTTGCATTAATTAGGCATGATTATTATTGGTGGGTGATAGATGAGGTATGAGTTAGGCATGATTGACACTAAAAATTTATTGTTAGGTATGAGATGAAATGGATGAATATTATTGGTGATTGATTAGATATGAAAATTTTTGTTAGACATGATTGCCGCCGATTACTATTTTTGACCGATTATTTTAAACAAAAAAAGGCTCCACTCTAGACCCTTCGAACTATGATCCACTCTTCACACGTGCCCTCTCAGATATTTTCCTCCACTCCACTCTATATAACTCCACCACCTTCATCACACACACTCGCACACCTTCAAAACACATCACACCTAAAAAAAAAACCCTTCAAACCCTCTTAACAATGGCATCAATGACAACAGCTTTCACCTCACCACTCTATACCAAAACCCAATCATCCTTCCATGGAGTCCCAGTCACATCACGTGTTAGAATGATCCAACCAGTTAGATCATCCAACAAAACAAACACACCCATTACCATGTCATATGATCTTGGATCGTTCACGTTCCAACCCATTAAGGAAGCTATCGTGTCACGTGAGATGACTAGGAGGTACATGACTGACATGATTACTTATGCTGATACTGATGTTGTTGTTGTTGGTGCTGGATCTGCTGGTTTGTCTTGTGCTTATGAGCTTAGCAAAACCCTAACGTTCAGGTATATCTATATATATATATATATATATATATATTTGCATGTGTTTCATTTGTTACGAGATCGATGTGTTCATGTTGATCTATGATATTTAAGGTTGTTTATGTTTTATTTTGATACTGCATGTTTGATCTATGCCACGCTTCAAAAATTTTTTTTTTTTTTTTTGAATGACTTAATTTTGTTCTTTTTGAGTTTTAATTTGATTTTGTTTTGTTTGTGACGATGAATTTTATACTTGTTTGGTGTTATTAGTATAAAGTTATAAACACCTGATGTGTACTCACTATATATAGATTTGTTTGTTACTGAATTCATATATATGTTAAATTAAATAATAAAAACAATATATTTGTATTATTAGATACATTTTAATGTTCTTTATTGTTGACGATGATGGTATATATTTGATGTTACGGATATATATTCAAGATTGAGTGAATTTTACTTGTCCACTTGCGAATAATTCAGAAATATTATTACATAATAAAAAGATAATGTAATTAATATTAGTAATTAATGCTTTATTTTTGCCTAATTTGTGGAATTATTTGGTTTTGTGTCCAACTTTATGAAATACATATTTAATGCTGTATTAAATTAATTTATTTAACAAATGGTTAAAAAAAACTCGCAGGTAGCTATCATTGAGCAATCCGTGAGCCCAGGTGGTGGTGCATGGCTAGGTGGACAACTATTCTCAGCAATGGTTGTCCGCAAGCCCGCCCACCACTTCCTTGACGAGCTCGAGATCGAGTACGACGAGCAAGAAGACTACGTCGTCATCAAGCACGCCGCTTTGTTCACATCCACAATCATGAGCAAGCTTTTGGCCAGGCCAAATGTCAAGCTCTTCAACGCGGTTGCAGCTGAGGACTTGATCATCAAGGGAGGAAGAGTAGGTGGTGTTGTGACCAACTGGTCTTTGGTCGCACAGAACCACGACACACAATCATGCATGGACCCTAATGTTATGGAGGCTAAGGTTGTTGTCAGCTCTTGTGGCCATGATGGGCCCATGGGCGCTACTGGTGTTAAGAGGCTTAGGAGTGTTGGCATGATCGAGAGCGTTCCTGGGATGAAGGCTCTCGACATGAACACTGCTGAAGATGCGATTGTGAAGCTGACAAGAGAGATTGTTCCTGGTATGATTGTTACCGGGATGGAAGTTGCTGAGATCGATGGATCTCCCAGGATGGTAAACTCAACATCTTTGTTAAAAAAAACAATAGTCATATTGATGTTAATGTGCTAACTGATTTGTGTGATGATATTGTATTCAGGGGCCAACTTTTGGTGCTATGATGATCTCAGGCCAGAAGGCTGCTCATTTGGCCTTGAAGGCGTTGGGTCTTCCTAACGCGTTGGATGGAACATTGGTGGGAAGCCTTCACCCAGAGCTTATCCTGGCTGCTGCCGACTCTAGCGAGACTGTTGATGCCTAAATGTAGTAAATATTTAGGAGCAAGTTCGGGGTTCGGGTTTTAATAAATAAGGGTAAGGAACGAACGAGGCTTGTGAATCGTGGTTAGCTTTCGATTGTTTCGTTGTTAGTTTGTTGTTGAGGACTTTAAAGTTCTAATGTGATTGTGAATGGAAAATTGTTCTGTTTCCTTTTTCTTTTATGTCTTCCTGTGCTATAAAACTGAGCTACACTATGGAACTATGAATCGGACTATCTGTTCTTGTACCCGTACCGTACCAAACCTACTAAAAAGTGATTTTTGGCCCTGGTTTAGTCGAACAGAAAGTTGTCCACAAATTTTGGTGGACTAAACTTAACCTGAATTCGTGAGGTCCAACACCATGCACTTAAAGCAGCAGCATGTAGTCATGTAATGAATTATTCGTTGTTTTAAAAAGTACGAAATACTTGCACTAGTTGAAACTAAAAACTGAATCGTTAGTTTTTAGTTTTTTACCGAATATAAAGGAATATAATCCTCCAAGACTCGGTTAATTTGCTCTGTTTTTTATTTTACTTTTTGACTTTTTTTTGTTTAACCCATGTTTACCTCCACCTTTTTTGATGGGCTGATTAGTCGTGTGAGTTTTTAATGTAAGATCATGACTGATCTCTTTCCATTCATGTCTTTTAGCTTAAACACAACTTTCATTAATTGCACATTTTAACACTCACACATGACATTTTAGGTTTATAGCAATAGAAGATGAAGTTTAAAAAAGTTGTAGTTTATAAAAATCATACGTGACATTGCTATGTACATGAAAATATCATTTTCAAACCACTGAAGATGCTTTGATAATCAATACGTATTTCAAAACAAAAGATTCATCAGCGGCCTAGATTGCATTAATACCCACTATCACTAATAGGGTTTGGGAAATTGGAAAAGATAGTCCACATGCATTTGTTTCTCAGAGCGTCTATGCTGACACAAAGCTCATAGTCCAACTTTTACGGTTTTACTCAAACGAAAATACACTATACTATGATTTATAAACTTTTTATTTTCATGACAGCATATTCTTTGATGCCATATATATGGTCCTTTACTGCTCCATAAATTCTACTACTGGTATAGTAAATTTTATGAACGGATTTAAAAAACATTCTTTTCATATCGTATCAAACTATATACACTATAATTGTTTACAAAAGAATTAAGGCGCTTTCACAAGATCATTATTGTATTAACTTTGAAAGTGACATAGCACAAACAAATGGCAGAGCAAAGTGCGTGACCCGCTTTTATGGAAAAAACTTTAAATCGCAACAAGTGGAAGCATTTTGTCCTTCATCTAAAAACACTATTGTGGCAACAACTTCCAATTAATTGTTATAGATGGCAATTATTAGAATAATAGTATATATAGTTTATTAACCAGCGAAATTTACGAAAGTAAATTTAAAACCGCGAATAGTGTTTATATAAGAGATCAATTTGTGATATTACATGAATAAATGATATATTAAATGTACGAATAAAAAATATTAACGATATTTATGATTCAAATAAATTTACATAAAATCCATTTAATTTTTGTCAGTATATAATATTAATGCTACATTATGAAACAAATAAATAACAAAACATGTATCACATAAAATATACAATATATCAAGACTTATTAGTTATCATTTTTACAATTTTCACAAAGTTAATTACTAAAGTAGACCATCACTAGGGTCATTTTACAAAAATGAACCAAATTTTGATGTATTACAAAAATAAACCAGCCCCCTTAGTTAATGCGCTGGTACATGCATGGTTCTTGAAGAGTATTTTCCCGATAGACCTAAAAACTCATCTTTATTACATCTTCCCATAGAAAAATCCAGCTCATACATTTAACTTCCCTCAACATCACCCTCTCTGCGTCTTTCTTCCAGTTCAAAATAACAACTCCATTTTCAATCTCTATCTTAACCACCATATTCAAACTCCGACCCAAAGTCGATTGCCTAAGGTCGCCAGTCATAAGTTTAGTTTGGAAAAAAATTAAAAAATGGGTGACGTCCAATTTCATAAAGTGGTAACATAAATGGGTAGTTTAAAATTTTTACTCTGTTTCATATTTTCATAAGATATTTGTGTTTATCACATATCCCCCATAACATACACCAAAGTACCATATATAACCGGTCACTTCCCTTGTTTTGTTCTACATTTTTTTTTATCTCAAACGACGTAAAGATTTCATAAGGTATGTGTGTTTATAACATTGTAATAAAAAAACAATAAAAAAAGATTTCATAAGGATTTATTATTCTGATCCAACACAATATCGAAGTCCTGGGGGGCTTTACAATATCTTACATTTACACGCCCCGACATCTCTTATGTCGTGCAACAAAAATGCCTACACAAGCATGATCCACAAGAGGAACACATGACAGCCCTTAAGTGTATCCTAAGCTATGTGCATTTAGGCTTGCATTTTTATAAGTCACCCGCTTCTGCCTTGGTCTCCTACATCGACGCTATTTGGGATGGGTGTCCAGATACTCGTCGCTCGACCTCTGGGTATTGTGTATATCCTGGTGACAACCTGATTTCTTGGTCTTCAAAGCGACAACCCACGCTTTCAAGCTCTAGGGCTGAAGCGGAATACCGAAGGGGTGCCAATATGGTTTCCGAGTCTTTTTGGCCGCGCAATCTTCTCCATAAACTACATTATCCCCTTCAAAAGGCCGCTCATGTTTATTGTGATAACGCGAGTGCCATTTTTTTCGGGCAACCCGGTACAACATCAACGTACCAAACACATCAAGATGAGTATTCATTTTGTACGTGAAAAGGTGGCACACGATGAAGTTCGCGTTTTACATGTTACATTCCTTTATTTGATGGTCGACATTTTTACCAAAGGCTTGCCTCTTGTTTTGTTTGATAATTTTTGAGACAGTCTCATCATCCGTCTTCCTCTCGCTTCTACTGCGGGGTCTATCAGAATAATAGTATATATGGAATGTATATCACATCCATAATTCTCTCAAAGTCAGGTAGGATGGATATGTATAACTTTTGTATATATACACCTTTGGCCTAAGGAATGAAATAAGATTGTATTTTCATAGTAATAACAAATTCAAATATCACAAACAGCAATGTGATTATATAAAGTTATAGCGAATTGTTAATACTGTAGAAAACTAGAAGGAGGTTGAATAGTTTTACCGATTTAAACTTCGTTTTAAACTATTTAGATCGACTTATGTCAATCTATTTAAATGTGTGTGTTGGATGTTGATAGATAAGCAAATAAATAAATAAAGCAAAGATAAAGAGTAAGAGGCACAAAATCACAACGCGAGTATTTATAGTGGTTCGGCTACAAGAACACATTCCTTGCCCTACTCCACTCCCGAGTCACCTACCCGAGAGTTCGTAATCACTACACAACACAAACTCCTTGTGGAGAAGCCTTCACAACGTCGCCTACTCTTTATCCAGTACAGGCTAGACACCGGGTTCTTCCACGAGGTAGAACCAAACCTATCACAACGTCGCCTACACTTTATCCGGTACAAGGCTAGATACCGAGTTCCATTACAAAGGAGGAACTAGTACCCAACACTACACAACACCTATCCCAAAGGAGATCCACTCCTTATGACAACATCAACAAGGATATCAATATCCTTTGACCCAATACTAATATATCTTGTACATCGACACACCATATCGAATGTACATAGTCTGGGATAAAGGTAAGCGACGTTGTGATAGGTGTGGTTCACCTTGGTGAAAGAACCCGATGGTTAGCCTAGTACCGGGAAAAGAGTGGCGACGTTGTGAAGGCTTCTCCGCCATAAGGAGTTGGTGTCGTGTAGTGATTACGAACTCGGTAGGTGACTCGAAGTGGAGTATGGCAAGGAAGGTGTCATGTAGCGAACCACTATAAATCTGGCGTGTCGTGGTTATGTGCTTCTTTACTCTTTATCTTTCATTACACCTTATATATTTGTCTATCAACGTCCAACATACACATCTAAATAGATTGACATAAGTCGATCTAAATATTTTAAAACGAAGTTTTAATTGGTAAAACTATTCAAACCCCCCTTCTAGTTTTCCACACCTTTGACACGACTTCTAGGCACCCTTCACTAATGCCTTCAACACGGACTTTCGGCACCCTTCACTAATGCCTTTGACACGGATTTTCGACACCTTTCACTAATGCCTTTGACTTGATCCTTCAGACATCTTTCACCTATGTCTTCAACACAACACTTCTAATGAGAGGAAAGAACTATCAACAAGATAACATCGAGTGGTCTTGATGATGACGAAAACAGCAACCCATGGACTTGAGCTTGTCGACTTGAGGTGGTGATCTCGCTTTAAGAGGAACCTGAAGAATCACACAAACACAAAACTACATAGAGATCCTTTGGATATGAGGTTAGAGAGTTTACAACACTGGTGAGAGTGTGTGTGAAAGGGGTGAATTACAATGAAGAAATGGCTCACTATTTATAGACAAAATCATGCTACTATTCCACGGATCCACGGATCCCTTGATTGAGGGATCCGTCCAGTGTAATTCTGGGGATCCGTAGGACGCTCCCCTTAAATGGGTTATGGGTCATGGATCATGAGTCATGGGTTATGGACTTTGGATCATGGATATCCAAATAGATACAATGTATCTAGAAGATGCAATGCATCTAGTCAATTGGTCATGGGTTAGCTCCATGGGTCATGAATAATACCCATTATGAATTATGCATGATGTCATGCAATAGGTCATGGGTTATGGATCATGCTCCATGGGTATGAGTCATGGATTTTGGGTTTTACCCAACTACATTCAATGTATTTAGTCAATAGGTCAAATACTTAGACTTCTACCCATTCTATGTTAGGATTTAGAAAATCCATGTTGAAGAGTCGGTCACCCCAACTCTAGTCTAGCATACGTTAGCTCATAGACATTACATTATTTTCTAGTTATTTATTTAGTTATTTAGTTTAGAGCAACACCGTGGAGGACGGACGGGTCTTTACCCACTGTATGCCTGATCCACAGTCCGAAGGATGACGTGTAGTATGTAACTATAAATACCCTCTACCTCCCAAGGTAGAGGGTTGGACCTTTCACTTAATCTAACCTTTCTTTCTTTTGTTTACTTTCTCTCTCTAGAAAGGATCCCATCTTCCACTTTCTCTCTTTAAACTCATCATGGTGTACGCCCCATAGTATTGATTGTTTGTGTGTTTGTGAAAACCAATGTCTAAAATTGGTATCAAGAGCCATGGTTTGATCACTCATCTTTCATGTTCTTGGATTTCTAGTGGTTTTCATAAGGTTTTTGGGTTTGAATGAGTTTAGAGTAGTTTGCATCATTTGGATTATTTCTAGTGTTAAATTTTGGATTTTGATTGTACTTTTGTGTTTAGAATCATTAGAAGTGTTTAGGTTTTGATTTGGAAGGCTTGAATCAATGTGGTTGGGTTGTTTTTGGATTGAAAAGTGGTGTTTTGGAAAGCTTCCTGGAAGCGATTTGTGTCTCGTACCTTTGTTTCTTCTAAGCGATTTGTCCCATAATTATAGCGACTTGTCTCTCTTGAGATTGCTTATTGAAGCGATTTGTCTATTTTTGTGAAGTGATTTGTGCACTAAGCGACTTGTCTATTGAGACAAAATGACAAAAAGGACAAAGTAGTGGATGTACTTATCTGTCTTGCGATTTGTCCCTTAAGCGATTTGTCAACTTAAGCGATTTGTCCCTTAAGCGATTTGTCCACTTAAGCGATTTGTCAACTTAAGCGATTTGTCCCTTAAGCGATTTGTCATCTAAGCGATTTGTCAAGGACTGAGATTTGTCTATTCCTGCGATTTGTCTCTAAACCTAACATACAAAACCCTTGTTTTCAAACCCTAATTTTCCATAACACCATATTTATCTATAAAGAATATGGTATATATATAAAGAATTAGGGAATATCACAAACTCAACCATAACACCATATTTATCTTTACCACCAAATCATCTCCTAGTTCACTTACTACATCCTATTTCTCACTCTCTTACGGTTTGGTCTTGATTTTAGTAAAATCTCGTGAAGATTCAATTTCTCGGTTTAAATCACGGACTTGTAAAATCCGTGTACCACGGCAACATCATGTCTTACACTCTGATTGATGATTTGAAGTGCTTAAATTGTATGATGTTGTGGACAACAATGATAATGTATGCTACAACGAGCGATTAAAGATGTTGGAATTAATCAATGAGGATGTGAGATCTTCATGTTTTGAGTACAATGAGAATGAATTGCACTGCTAATGCTACGAGAATGCTATGCAAAAGGAATCTTTGCATTATACCCTATCAACAACTTCACTCTCACCTCATGTTACTTCTACCCATAACAGCGGGCGAACATGTATTGCCCTCTTCAGCCGGGACTTATCTACATTAACGAGGAACTTTCTTTGTTAAACTTAGAGCAATTAGACTACAACTTGACAAAGAAGGTTCAAAGGATAGTTCGATGATGCGCTTCAAGTGATCCACCACCAATTTTAGTCATTCATCGGTGGGGAATTTACATCGATTATGATCAAGACATGATTGAAATGTCTTTCAAGACACCTTTGGAATGGAAATTAGCATGTTCATAGAGACACTTATCCATCTCATGGATAATGTGGATAAGTATATTGAGGAAGTTACTCGAGAAAGATGAAAAAGTGGATGAGAGTGCAGTGCGGTTGACATATAGTTGTGATGAGTTGGGTAATGTATCAGTTGAAGAATCGGGTGTTCTTCTGAATTAGAATGTCGAGACAACAAATAATGATGTAACCGGTTTGGATTACTCCCAACACAAAAGTAGATCGATGTCGAGAAAGGGGAATGAATATCGGGCACAATCAAAGATTGTAGTGTTGAGTCAAGTAAAGCACCGGATGATGGATCGGTTGACCTTTGAATCTGAGGCTCGAGATAGATAAGCTTGACACAAGACGGTCGATGACTCTTATTACACATGATGTGGATGCGGATATCGGACTCAAAAATTGAGCAGTGTCATGTAATGAGGTACCATAGCTGTTCAACATAGTGCATCTGCTAAAGTACTTAAACAAGCGATCATGATCTTGAACATGACTTTGATAAATGTTACGTAACTAAAGGGTGAGTCACGAGATTAAGTGTTTTAAAACAAAAGATATGGTTGATAAAAGGCTTTTGATGAACTTTCAAACAAATTCTCAAATCTTGAAAAACATTGCATTTCACTTGAAATTGCGATCTGAGTAAAGAAAGTTTTCAACAACAAACCATGTAAAATCCGGAACTTCACGAATTCGTGAACTTTTGAAATTAACACTTTGAAAGATCGACTTCAAGACAAAGACTCAACCATTTACAATGCGAAGAAACATATTTACGTCACAATTTGAAAAGTAATTTAGTCATGACTAAACATGACATTGATGCTATTAAAACACGAAATAATGAATTGGAAATTTATGTGGCTAAAGTACTTAAGGAAAATGAGACTTTGAAAAAGCATCAAAAGGACTTAAGCGACTCTATCAATGAAAATAGAACTAAGTCCGTGGAACAAACAAAATCTTTGATAGCAAAAATTGATGAACTCAGCTCAACTTCGGGATAAGAGTTTTGCGATAGTTGCCTTAAAGAATGAGCTTAGAAAAACCGAGGGAAAAGTGTAAACACTAAGTTTACAAAACCATCAACCTTGGGAAGCAGTTTCTCATCCCACTAGAGACCCGATTCATGTTGTTAGGCGACTCTCTGCATTTATATCACGAAAGAAAAAAATTTGAAAACCGGTTTGCCTCCGCCAGTTGATGCTAAACAAATTTTGTCAAAACCAGTCACTTCACCTTATTCGCCTAACAATTCACATGATATGAATGACTTTTTCAAGAACTATGATCTAGAAAAAGCTAGGAAAAAGGCACAGATTCGAAAAGATGGAATTTTAGGTGCTAGACCTAGGGTGATGAATTCTACGAGATTTCAAGGCACTGCTAGTAGTTTTAAACCATTACCTAGGAACACTCAACTAAAGACTAGGGATTGGCTTGGATCTAAGAGTAGTTGCGTTTCGAATAAATCTATTCCCATAGTAGATCAATCTAAGAACTCTAGATCATCTTCTAAATCCAAACAAGCTATTTGCTCGAATTGTCTGAAATGCATCTTTAAGGCAAATCATGATAATTGTTTTTCAAAATCCCAAAAAAAGTATATGCAAAGGTTCAACCTGTTAATTCTAGGATCTACACTAAGTCTATAAAGCAAAACAAACAAAAACTTAGCCTAAATGGATACCAAGCTTGCTAAATCTTTGGAAACTAGGAATAACGATAAGTCTTCCACTATGCATGTAGCTTAATAATCCTAGACCTTGCCATAAGTGGATACCGTCACGGTAGAATGTTTAAGGATGTTGGACTTAGGTGGATACCTCTGGAAAATTGTTTTCGATGGCAAAATCAAGGTTGACCGTGAAACCCCAAAGGGTTTGGATACTAATGTCACTAACCAATATATATGCAAACAAGCTTGTAATGTTAGTGCATGTATTCCTTACTCGATTTGAGATACTTCAATCCTTAAATACATGGGTGGCTTAAGTATGGATAACACAATGGTGATATCTCATAACTCACGGTTCGAAGTAACTCAACCTTGATATTCAATCGGCTATAGCGTTTGAACACAACGATTCAAGCCTCGTACTCTAAAGAAAAGAAATGCGTGCGCTTGGTGCACATTATCTTCGAAGAAGAAATCTTCTTATTATAACCATTCTCATCAACATGCTTCATGCTTTTTCCAGCGCTTGATCGTCAGCTGAACCAACTAACATTGATTCTCTTCTTATTCCACTTGCTCAATCATAATGGCGATGGCGACATCATATGCTACCTTTGAAGGGAGAAGTGTGAAGAGACTACATTATGAAGATATTCACTTGCTTAATCAAGGCGGCATGTCCGTATGCAATTCTTGAGGGGAGAGAAGTGTGATAATCTGCATGGTTGATTGACATATGAGAATATATGGTCATCGGCTCTAACTCATGTCGAGCGAGCTTCTTACATCGGGTCATCTTTACATGGGTTTCTTCTATGAGCCGTTGGTTGACATCTTCTCCCGGAGTTGATGAGTTTAACGACAAAGTGCTTCGATTCGGGTGATTTCCTTGATGAACATCTTTCATTCTTGTTTGATTGGGAGGATTTGATATAATGGGATTTTCTATATACAAGTTAGCAGGAATGCATGTGGTGAGAAGAAGATGTTAACTTTATGATCCCCAAACATCAATCTTGAAGAAGGTCGAGTCTACGATCATTCTACATTTCTGCGCATGTTAGAAGACCAAAGGCGAGTTGCATTTGATTATCTAAAGACTTCTTCTTTATCGGGCATTTATCAAGCAGTTGTCGGTTTAGAGGAGAGCACTAATTGGGGAGAGTGATAAGTGATTCAATCCCCAATTAGACTTGCTCACATTCTTCAGCAAAATGATTCTCACAAAGACTTCAAGCGATCTTCTCAAATGATTTCAATTTTGGGCTTATAATATGTTCTTGATTACGAGTATCAAAACCCGCAAGGGGAAGAGACATGCATCTAATCGCTAGTAAACTTGATGAACTTAATACTTCTAAGTGATTGAAGATATCCGGGAAGGCAAGGTCATTCTGTGAGAGAAACTCAATGTTTATCTCATGGCGTTTAGTGTTCTTATTCCAACTATGTGGGGAAGAGATGGAAGAGTTAGTTTACGAAGATAAAAGATACACAAGTGTGTGATGATTTCGATGCTATTGCAATCACGAGGAGAGATTGTGTACATTGGGGATGCTTTCAATTTGTTTCAACGAGAGGGCTTAATGGTGATTCGAGATATAATCACTTATTCGGAGTTGACATCCATAGAGATAATCGATGATTGACATACTTCTTTAATGTTATCGGTTATTCTTTCTTTGGTCATTCGGGTGCCTTGAGGTTCTTGAGCTCCATACACTTTCTTCATGGGAGAGATAAGTATACATCGGGGTTATTCTTTGGATATTGGACTTGTCACTACTTGATGTTATAAGTATCTACATCTTTGAAGCATCCATATGTAATATTGGGTTCATGAGCTTCATTCAAAAGGCCATGCATCAATTCAACTACATGGAAGTGGTCTCTTGACACCTTTTGGAGGCATCGCTTGGACTTGATGGTAATGAAATATGAGAAGAAATTTAAAGAGTGGGATGATACGTTCTTTGTTCTTGTTGATGATATAACCTCGAGCGAAGAATCTCGACTATCATTCTTAAAAGGAGCAGTGGGATTTATGATAATGGTGTGCTTCTTTGTGCACACTGCTAAAGCAAGCTTGAAATAGAGCTTGAATCTGCTCAACAAAAGGATTTTTGGTTCGGGGGAAGCTACCAAGTCTCACTTCGAGATGGTTCAATTTCTCTCAATTCGGGGAGCCTCAAAAGATTTGGTGGTGAATGTTTAAGAGATGACGATTTCTATCTTCTACAACGGGGCTGCTTGATATCCTTATCTCGGTACTCGTATCATCATCTTCTTAGGCTATATCATCTACTCTATCTGTAAATAATTATTAAAAACAAAATACAAAAATATAAAACCAGCAAAACAAAATAGAAAATTATAAAATCAACTAAAACCCATAAAAATCAGAAAAAAATTGAAAAAGACCAAAAATATGTTTTATCAAGACATGTCTTCTGGTATCGTTAACATCTACGGTCTTAGAAATGTTATTCAACAATGGCACGGGACCATAGATGAAGTTCGAGAGAAGGTGTAAATATTTATTTTCAAAACATGGCACAAACTATGGCTTCGATTATTTACATTTGTAACCGTGCTAAATATGAAACTGCAGTTATTTGAACGGTAACGTGCTTAAACCATGGTTTGCTATTATTTCGAGATAGTAACCCGTTTTCAAAGAAGGAAAGTGCTACGGCAAGCGATTTTCACAATGTTTTGTGCACTTATCCTAAAACTAAATGAGGAAAGTATATTGAGCTGCTTGTTCCTACTCAAATATTTTTCATTCTAGAATTCTTGAAAAATATTTGTTTTAACAAATAATTGGTAAATGAGTGCTTGAAAATCAATCGATTCAAGTTTTCATAAATTTGCAAAACCCAATTAATGACTTCAGCTTATTTAAATATTTTCATACAATGAGTCATTGATTGAGGGGGATAATATTTTCAAATCTATATCATCTATCGGGCTTATCTAATTATCCTACGTGCTTAACTAAAAATGATATTTGCCTATGTCGAAGGACTAGGAATTTAAGATATGATTGTTAGGATTAGATGATTAGAGTTTGATGAACACATTAATCCCATGCCTTATATGAAGTGATTGATATGTTGAATTGACTTTTATTAGTCGATTGCTATTTGGGTGATGTCGACCACCATATATACGTGTGTGTGTTCACTAACGTGTCGAGGTATATTGGTATAAAAGAATGTTCCGATCCGGATCCCACAAATGAAGATGATTGGATGCAAAAACAAAAGGGTAACTATTTCTTGGGTCGACAAAATGAAAAGCAGGGCTTAATTAGACCTCTATGGAGAGTTGGCATGACAAATGCAACATCGGAGGTCTCTTTGCATCGGCGAGGCGGTTTTCTTCGACCTTACGGCAGCAACGAAGCGGCTCGACCACCTAGCATATCTTGTCTGCGGAAAAGTAGTGAATTATACCATTTTTAAACAATTTTGAATAATATTGTTTTGAAAAATGGAAAAATATGTTTGAAAATAAATTGGACTAAATTTTGGAAATCACGGGACTTCATTTTATCAAAACTTAAGTCACTCAATCAATGACTCGGATCATTGATTGAGGAAATGATTTAAAATAAAATATTTTCAGCGATATTTCATCTATCAAGTCCGTTTGTGCTAAATAAGTGGTGATCTAAAGATTTAATGTTATGTAATGGTATGATTTTCTTTAAAACTCTTAGATCTTTCAAAATAAAATTTTTACATTCTTGTTTGATTGTGAAATTGTTTTATTTTACTTAAAGATCTTTTAAAAATATCATACCTGACACTAACAATCTTTAATGTCTAAAATTGATCCTTATCAATCATTTTTCAAAATTAAATCTTGCCACGTCTTTCCCTAAAATATTCTAAATAATTTAAATCAATTGGGATCACAAATCTCAAGAGGTTTGAAATTTTTTATCGGGGGAGAGATAGTGATTTAAATCTCTTATCTGTTTAAATGGAATTGGGTTTAGTCCTTTAAAGGCACTCCTGCCTCCATGTGCCAAACGATTTCAATATATGATGCACATGATTGAGGAGGAGCATTTATCCAAAAACTAGATGAGTATTTAAACCTTGCCACATTTTCTCCCATATTTTCTACACCTTATTAAATCACTTGGGATTCAAAATCTCAAAGGGTTTGATATTTTTTGATCGAGGAGAATTTATGATTTAATAATGAAATTTGATAAAGGTGATCGTTTTGATTCAAATGTGCATCTTTGCTCTCCCGTATGTGCTAAGCAGCTTCGAATCTCGAAGCACATATTGAGGAGCATTTCATAGAAAATAAACTTTCAAGGTACAAAGATTTCTATGTTTCAACATAAAAGTACCTTGATTGATTTCTAAATGGTTTCTTAATGGTTTTTGTGATCGCGGATATACTTTAAAAGAACTCTTTCCTCTATGTGATAAAATGATTTCATATATCCTACGCACATATCGAGGGGGAGAATTTACCAAAGAAATTCAGATGGCTTTTTCTACGAAAATTGTGATTATGAATACATTTCAAAGAATTCTTGCCTCCATGTGCTAAACAATTTCAAAATCATATGCACAAATTGAGGGGGGAGCATTTCTAAATGATCAAAACAATTAAGGTACAAAATGCTTTGATTTTATATCACAAGTACCTTGATTGTTTTTCCAAATGATTTTTCAATTGGTTTCGAGAAGGAATGAACAATACCAAAAGACCGACCAATTTACTTTATGCATGGTGTTATAAGGATGGTTAGGTTAGGTATTTGTTCCCATGATCGACCGAGAACAGGAGGGATCTACCGGGGACAATCCACTAGATAGTGTAGAAGTCCTTGGGTATGATGAAAAAGGAGAGCATTGAGAATATGGGAAGAGTCTTGGTGAGGCAGAGCTAATCTTTGGAACAAACCCAACAAGGTTCTAGTAATGAAGTCTCGGTAAGCCTTGAAGGGATTGAAGAATGAAAAATAAATATGAAAAGGGTGAAAAGAAATAGCCCTCGAATAATTCAACCTTAGAGCGAAAGTGGGTTCAATACATATGTACGGTGTTTACTAAGGTAACAGTATTATTGAAGACAAGGCGTCATGAACCCGTGATGAATGAACCTAACTTCCCAAGCTACTCAAGTTCCTCTTAAAAGGACTTGTTTCATTCTCACGGGGAACCTACATAATCTATCAACTTTCTCTTAGAGATTGTTGATATTGAAGAAGGAGACCCTCTCCCTAGTCTCCGACATAGGAAGCCAAAATGCACAATTGAGTCTAGAGCCAAGAGACCATCTACAATATCTCATTAGGACACAAAATTAATGAAGACTTGCCGTTTCACACAATGTGGAAAGTAAGTATATTTTAAGGTCCACGCATTATCCTTGTGGTATTGCCGAACATCAAGTGATATGTAAAGTATTCACGATAAAATGGAAATCCTACTAGAGCCAACATCAAACAAGCTCTTGGTGGGTGACATGTGAGATCTTTCAAAAGATCAAGCTTGTGACAAGCGGATAGAAACAATGGGCGATTCATTCTTGAATCAACCTTGGTCCAGGAAATGAATTGACAAATACTTTTGGAAAAACCGTTCGATGTGCAAATCTTCTTTTCTCTAGCACATCAAATGTGTATTCATTTTCAAATTCAAAAAGTATCTCTGATTGAAAAAAAAAATACTTTTGGAAAAACCGTTCAATGTGCGAATCTCTTCTTTTCTCTAGCACATCGAATGTGTACTCTTTTCAAATACAAAAAGTATTTCTGATTGAAAATTGATCTTTCTCATAAAACCTTCATCGTATTGCAAAACTCTTTCTTCAAGCAATACGAGATTGTTTTCAAATCAATTTTTCATCAATCGGTGAATTTCAATTTCTATTGGTTCACTCACTCCGTGCTATCTTCTTTGAGGCGTTCGGTTTGAGAGCGACTTGATTAGGCTGCGAAACCACATCGAGGAGGTTCTTGAAACTCTACGATCACAGCGGTACTTGTCGCGATCAGCGAGAACAGTGGTTCTTTCAACCTATTCAGCGAATGTGATCAAAGACACCGCCGTGCTCTTTATCGCTGCTTGTTGTTTGCGGGGACACCCGACGGTTCTTGTGATCGAATTGAGGAGTCAATCCATAACGCGTGCTCCACACATCACATTCACTTCTAAAGAAATCATGATAAGTGCATATCTTCATCAAGCGGCTCGATATTTTCAATCCATGTTACGCTGTCTTTCTTTGCAAATATCATGAATCAACAAAGCTTCCGCTACTCACGATGAGAAGATTTCATGATCAAAATGTGAGCATGTCGGTCCAAAAGTCACAAATTCACATATGGCGATACAACAAAGGATGTGTCAGAGATTTTCTATGGTTGATGATCTCAAAGAAAGCTCGAAGATCATCAAGACGTGGATCAGTTAAAGACCTCCACTGAAAGTTCAAAGCAATCGGACTTTGAAGTATCACTGCTAAAGCACAAAGATTGCGGTATTGAAAAATTGTAGTTTACAAGCTCGAGCATGAAGATAAAGATAGAATGCTAGGATACAAAATGTATTTCATGGGGTGACCTTGCTTAGGGGGAGATTGTTAGGATTTAGAAAATCCATGTTGAAGAGTTGGTCACTTCCAGTCTAGTCTATATCGTTAGCTCGTAGACATTACGTTATTTTCTAGTTATTTAGTTAGTTATTTAGTTTAGAGCAACTTAGTGGAGACGAGCGGGTCTTTACCAGTATGCACGATCCAGATCCGAAGGAGGGCGTGTAGTATGTAACTATAAATACCTACCTCTAAGGTAGAGGTTGGACCTTCACTTAATCTAACCTTTCTTTCTTTTGTTTACTTTCTCTCTCTAGAAAGGATCCCATCTTCCACTTTCTCTCTCTAAACTCATCATGGTGTACGCCCCATAGTATTGATTGTTTGTGTGTTTGTGAAAACCAATATCTAAAATTGGTATCAAGAGCCATGGTTTGATCACTCATCTTTCATGTTTTTGGATTTCTAGTGGTTTTCATAAGGTTTTTGGGTTTGAATGAGTTTAGAGTAGTTTGCATCATTTAGATTATTTCTAGTGTTAAAGTTTGGATTTTGATTGTACTTTTGTGTTTAGAATCATTAGAAGTGTTTAGGTTTTGATTTGGAAGGCTTGAATCAGCATGGTTGGGTTGTTTTTGGATTGAAAAGTGGTGTTTTGGAAAGCTTCCTGGAAGAGATTTGTGTCTCGTACCTTTGTTTCTTCTAAGCGATTTGTCCCATAATTCTAGCGACTTGTCTTGTACCTTTGCAAGGAGAACGTCATGTATTTATTGTAATCCTATGTGAAAGTATTGCAAATGTTTTGCAATTGTTTTACTCTGACAAGAAACTCCCCTAGCTAAGGGTGTCAAAGTCTTCACGTGTATATTGAAAATCTACAAAACAAAGGTTAGAAAACAAGTATATAATGCATAATTTCACCAAATAAGACTCAAGTTAGTAATAAACAAGTCTTCTATTGCACGATCCCAGTTCCTCCCTTTGAGGGATCCGTCAGGCTAAAGTGAGGATCCGTCTCCATAAACTCAAGACAACAATGTTGATGTAAAATGTGAAGTTAACATCAAAAATGAGTTACGTATTAAGGCACCAATGATGTCGACATATAACATGTTATTTCATTCAATAAACACAAGAAATGATCTATATCTAAAACTAAAGAATGACTTAAACATGAAATATGATTCCTAAACTATCTAAGTTAAGCAAGGCGGGACACCACTTGAATCCTTAAGCTCGAGGTTGTTTAGGTTTGTTGACTTCATCGACGTTGCTCTTCACGTGGTTCATGTATCAAGCCTTCAACATGTTGACAATGATAACAATCTTTGTCATGGCTAGGAAATGATAGAGGTAGAAATGGAATTGCTTGAGATGGAAGGTTGGGTTGAGTTTCCACAAAGAAGGAGGAGGTTTGTGGAGGTATATTGGAGGTGATTCAACCAAAGATGGCGGTGGTGGAATATGTGTCGAAGATGGTGGTAGAGGTATCTACTTCCATGTGATCGGGTGGTTGACTTTGATGATTCCTCATAATCCAAAAGGGACTATTTGAGGGTGATGGTGAAAAGGATGTCGGTGCTAGTGTCGATTCAACACCTTGATTTTGTTGCGCTATTCTCTCTATTGAGGAAGATATTGGCAATGGTGGAGGATGAGATGGCCTAGAAGGCAAGTCCTCTAAAGTGTAGATGTGACAAATCGTTATTTCAGGTCATTTCTCAAACTTTGAAAATAATACTATTCATGGTTATTATTCATCATTTCGTAAATTAGGTTTATGAGTATCAAATTCGCGTAACCGTGAGGGTTTAGTTACGTATTCATGGAACATCATTGAGAACATTTCATATAGACTAGAGGTAGTCTACATATCATCAGTAACATCATTTTCATATTAGTTCATGCATTGGTTTGCATATTTTACTAACGTATATTTATTTATTAACTAAACGCTATCGCACGATCATTTATTTTGAATAATTGATCCGACACTTCCGAAAATTGTCCAAATATATTTTATACTCATTTTAAGACTATAAAAATAAAATTATATTATTAGTTTGCTCGATGTTTTGAATTTATTTAGTACATATATTGTTATATATATATATATATATATATATATATATATGTATATATATATATATATATATATATATATATATATATATATATATATATATATCTATACATTATATATAAGAGGAGGCATGCCACATAAAATGCCACTTGGCATCCCATAATGCCAAGTCATATTTCCATGTCATCATTAAGTCCAGTAAGCACACCTCATAATTCCACCTAATCATACTTTGGATTGATTAAAATTCGGATTTCGAAAATTGTTTAAAAAAAACGCCACTTACAAGATTTGAACCCAGGGTGTTAGTAATATTAACAAACATGATAACCACTAGACCAACACAAGTTTTGATTATATTTTGCAAGTCCAAATCTATAAACCAATGCAAACAATTATATGAGATAATTAGGAGAACATATACGTAAAAAAAATCACACCTCATTCATAATATGTTTTCTCAAAACCCTAATGTCCCTTTTCTCACAATTCTAATGATCGGTTTATGGATTTTGTGTTTTCTTCATCACGGGTTTGCAACAAAACATTGATGTTCAAGCAATGTTTACATATTCAAATTATACTTTCTCTTGACTTTTTTTTGTTCATGTATTAGGGTTATATGTATGTTATATATATATTTTTGTTTTAGTTTGTATCTTAATTTTCTTAGTATTTGTTTTGTATTATTAAAAAGTACAATTTCTCCTTGAAGATTAATTTAATATTCGAGGTTAAGTTATAATAGCTTCTCCTATTATACCAAACGAGACAAAAGTGATTTATAGTGCAGCTGCTGCACTCGGTCATCACAATCACAAGGTACCTTCATTGTGTATATCTGGAAAAAAAGGTAACTGGGTTTGCTCATGTGAGATAATTTTTCTAGCTAATAGATGGCAAACAATGAATGCAATGCAAGAGTTAGCTATATTTTGGTCTGTCTTGAAAACGCGAAACTCACTCCAAAGGTATATATACATAATGTTTACGTATTCACATCTTAGATATGTCAAGCTTTTTGAGCGACTTATGTACAATTTAGGAATAAGAATACTATTTCCTTCCTCTTTTTGCTTCTTCAAGGATTTTGTTTTGATAAGCGTGTCGGGATATCATATGACTATAACGTCACTTTGGTATATATGTTTGTAATATGTTCGATATTGACGGTGATGCCCTTACACTCTATGAAGCTAGACGGTTTAGTTTGCATGAACCAAAGCGGAATTCAATCGCAAATTTGAAGCTCATCAAGCTGGTCACTCACTGATCACGTGATCTTTTGTTTAGGTTGCTATAAGTAGTTGAACTGGACTTGCAAGAAACCAAAAGTTGTAGGCATGAGACTTTGATTAAACCACGAACAAACAAAAGGACCTGTGGGTTGTATATAATGTTTTTAAAGTACATGTAAAGATGTTAACTGAATTCAAGTGTTATTTATTTTTGCAATTCAGATGAAGGTAAATACAACCAGTATGGTTGATGTCTCATTATTCATGAATACGTATTCCAAATATTAGTTGTCTTTGTAATCTCAAGTAGTTAGTAGAAAAAAACAATTCAAAAAAAAAAAAAAAAAACATACATATTAACTCTTGAGATTTTATGAAAGTATAGATTATTAATAGAGCTATAGGTAGTACTAGGTTAAGGTGATATTATAATATTCTTGAATTTAGGAGTCTTGATGTGTCTATGTTGGAAGTACTAATATATGTAAATGGTAGCCTAGGAAGATTATGCAGTACTTGACATGGGTAAGTGCATTTGCACTATTAAATTGTATTACTATTATTTAATTGTTGGTTTCTATGGTTCTGAGCAAGTTTATATTTGAATCTAAGCGGGGTGTTCTAACACTACTTAGTGGCTTAATGATGTTTTAGCTCTGGTGGAAGGATTGGCATCGATCATGTGAGTAGTATTTGAATTTTATGATC
This sequence comes from Chrysanthemum lavandulifolium, assembly GCA_022545495.1. Classification (NCBI taxonomy): domain Eukaryota; kingdom Viridiplantae; phylum Streptophyta; class Magnoliopsida; order Asterales; family Asteraceae; genus Chrysanthemum; species Chrysanthemum lavandulifolium. The sequence continues at coordinate 222,983,056 of CM040243.1, read as the reverse complement.
TGTTAGTATTCTTGTATTCATATTCCCTTTGTTCAAAAGATACCCTTCTTGGTCCAAAGTGTCTTTCTTAATGGTTAAATCAATCAATTCTTTCAAAATATTGAAGGTTGTTGCTCTCTGTATACTTGACCTAAGTCAAGTTACAAAGTTCAGCTTTATGCATACGGGGATTTTCTTATCTTGGGCGCCACATCATATTAGTGACATGCATCAAGATATACCTCCCTAAAAGTTTGGGAGTAGATGATTTTGATCACCATTCTGACATTTCCAACTCAATTCCTATAGGCTTAGCTAGAGAAACCACAGTGTGAAAACTACAAAACCGTTAAGTTTTTGAGGAGCACATCTAAAGGAGCAAAAAAAATTCCGTTCTAAACCTTGATTTTAAATGCTATAACAAAATTGTTTCTTTTGATAAAATGGATGTTTCTTTTGGACTTTGATGGCCATTTAATATGTGAAAGGTTGGAGTTACTACAACCCATTACTTGGACTTGATTTGAAGTTGACCATAAGCACATTGGTAAATTGTTAAGGCCCTCAAATTATTTTGATAACTATGTGAAATTTGGCGACATCAATTTAAAATCAAATTTACCTTGTGCTTCACGGCATGATACCTTGTGCTTCATCGGCATGATATATCCACACTGTGTGTTTTATATGCTGCGTTTGATGCCACCTTCTCTTCTATTTGTGAAGGGGCGGTTTCTTTTTCTTTGGTGCTAGATCGAAGCACACAATATTACAAGTGACGGTAGCAACAAATGCGATCGAGCACCGAATTTCATTAATTCCTTCTAAATCAAGTGATATGCATGATACACGTCGTGAATCAAGTAATGATGTGAAGGGAAAAAAAAGTTCTCTGTTACTCGGATCTCAAAGGCCAAGTCTATAAATTTTGATTTCCGACTATCTCGAGGAATTGCACAGGTTTGTCGAATCAGTCTTGCCATATCTATATATCTTTCTATTTATTAATTCCTACAAAGGTCAACAAGATTGAAGGTTTTCCGATAATTTACTTCACCTCTTCCTTTAATTTTATGACAATTTTTGGCAGGAGATATATTTAGTTGGTACATGGGCTGTATTATAGGAAGTACTCTATTTAAATTTTGTGGTTAGAGTGTGCCCTTGACACTTGTAAAGTTGTAATATCACCATAGTTGCTCTCTAATTGAATTATTAATTTTGCATGATCTTGACCTTAAAGTATAATGGCGAAATTTAATAGAAGTGAGACCACACCCAAAGGGGTGAGCTTATGGCGGCCACTTCACATTCATATAAGAATGGTATCTGATGGGTTTACCAATGGAGAAATTTTCATATCATGACCTCTAGAGTATCATGAAAAGGAAAAACCACTTGGACAATTCTTGCTCTTTATCGAAGAAGAAATTGCATATATCATTGCTGCGTAAGCACTTTCATCCTTACATTAGTTATATAATTCACTAAGATGGAACATTAGTACGTTGTTTGTTGTACAACCATTAGTTTTTTCTTTTTGGAAATGCGACTATATTAAAACGCCCCTACCCAAATTTGGAAAAGAGGGGGGAAAAAAACAGCCCAAAATTACAGCTCTCGACAGAGAATTAGCTCTACAACCATAACCCATTAGTGAACTCGTGTTCAAAATATTTCAATTGTTTTCTTTTGTTTTTACCCTTGTTTATTACCATAAGTTCTGTTTTAGGGTATCTTTTGAAAGGAACATTTATTCTTTGTAGGTGAATGAAGGACGGTATGCTCGTGCCATATCCATTTTGATCGAGGTTAAGCTTCCTTTGAACTTGATTTATATGATATTCATACGCAAAATAAGATAAAAAAACATATGTTATTTTTTTTCTTCATATCTATCCAATTATAGAGTATGCTTCATGCTACTCTTGTTAAGATTTTCTCTATCTAAAGGTTGTCTTGGCAGCAGCATATTGATGTTATAACATGTGCATTGATGATTTCTTCTCATTTACAGTATATAATATGTTTTATCTCTTATCTCTCCATTTATTCCTTTTATGTGATATGATTACAGGTTTTGAGAGAAGATCCTACTTACCTCAAGCACTATTGAATAATTTTACTTCTAAGACTAAGCGGAGTGGTCGTGACAAACCCTCAGGAAAACCTTTATCACGCACCACCTCCAAAACACAAACCACAATTCACGCTGACTGCATATCTTTTGTGATCAATGGAATCATCTTGGGCACAAAGTCATGGTTTCGATGGACGGTAAGATTTTCTTGGTATATATTTATCGATTATGTAAAAACAAATAAACAACCATTAAAAAAGCGATTGGGAATCGGAATAAAGCAAAGGTTAAATTTTCATGGGATATAGATTCACATACTTTTTGGAGTTTAAAATGCCAAGGTATCCGAACTAAATGCACGACTTGAGGTAATATTATTTACGTTATATCCATTACTAATAAACATAACGTGGACCAACCCACGGATAACTATATGATTCATAATTGCAACCTATACTATCAACTGTTTGAACTATCATATCAAGATCCTTACATTTGCGTTAGCATATATATGTTTCTTACATCAACGTGTCTATTCTTTCCCTGTTTAAATACCGAGAATTGCAAGCCGAAGTAAAAAGATTGTCCCGCTTTAGAAATGAACTCAGCCAACCTGGGCCAAGCAATACCGTCAATAAAAACCAAAAGCCACGACGTTGATCGGTTGGCTTTGAACAAAAGAAAAGCATCGATGTGATAGCACATAATAGCAACATATGCACTAATGGTGATGATCAAGATTCTACACTGGAATGTCTAATGGGTTTGCCTTTCAAATCAGTGTATACATACATATACATATACTAAGTTTTGGATAATATTTTATGCAAGATCGTTTGATAATCATCAGTGCAGGACTGGCCAGATATGCTTCTAAGGATGTATGTGAGATGGGGAGAGAGACAAAGATGCAAAACAAGAGTGGTTGAAAAGTCAATGGGAGAAGAAGCTGGCATCAAAACTACAATTGAACTCGAAGGTCGTTATGCATTTGGATATTTATCCGGTGTAAAAACTGTTCTTTAGTAGCCCAAAAGCTCTTCCAGGAAGGTGACCATAAAAGAGGAAAAACTTGCTCATCGGGTATGGTTATGGCCGGTGGCTTCTTGGTATAGCTATGCCCTTATATTTCACAATCAATTGCTTTTACATATCGCATTATTAACTCTTCATTATCTCCCGGGAAAGAAAGCGATGGTACTTTATTCACAATTACAACAACATCATTGCATGAGCCATGTATCATTAAAAACAGTTTCATTCTTAGGTGAATCGACAAGAAACTAAAATGGTGGGAGTGTATAACTCGTCGGGGATGGGATTGGATATTATCAAGAAAACTTGTTTTACAAGATCTTGAGTTTAGCTAAGAGGAAATATCTTTCCTTACTTTTAACAAAAAACAATTGGAAACATGCTTTGTCTAGAGTGCCCGATTAGTTATGGCTAGCGAAGATGGAATGAAGTCACAAACATTTGGCGGTCGGTGTGCATTAGTGCATTTGCTCAAACAATAATTGGGAGTAACATGCTTGAAGAATATCGAGATTCTCTTAAAAAGTCAAATTTTATCTCAAAGAATCTCAACTCAAGCAAAATCCATCTGGTGATTTTAGTTAAATGTGTGAAACAATTTGGCAAAGGGCGTGGGCGTTCTCCGATCAAGATCGCGGTTGGCATGTCTCGATTGCAGGGAGAGGCATTTAAAGTGATAACTCAACCACACTTTTGTTACTTATTTTTCACATATCCAAGAAATGGTTGTTCTTACAACAGATATATACTGCAGTGCCTGCTATTACCATCCCAAATGTCGTACAAAATATCAGGAGAAAAAGTAGACGATCAACGATTATACAATATATGTTGTTAATATCCTCCTTTTACGTATAAAGTCCTACAACATGAGGTTTTGCTCTTAGGAACCACCAATCCTTCTTCCATATTTACAGGTGCATATGCTAAACTGTCAATATCATCAGCAATAAGGATATATAGTAAAAAAAAAGTGTCATAGAGACAAAAAAAAAGTGGCTAACATTTTGCTTTTCTATGCAGACTTTGAATCCTTAAGAAATATTTTCTAACATTGTTGTCAAAAGAGAGTAAAGTTTCTTACAGATCATTTTATTGAGCGAAGTTGTGTAGATACTTGCTAAGGGTGGCACATCAGCGGGTTACTGCACATAATAGGGTCGAGTAACGAACCAAAATCATTCAGGTCAAATTGCTTCTAAGATTCACAAACTATAGCTTTTCACTTAAGTCTT
>CM040243.1:222957980-222978627 GCA_022545495.1 Chrysanthemum lavandulifolium | reverse complement strand
TATTATTATAGCTCCAACTCTCTACCTTGGAAGGTAGAGAGTATTTATAGTCTTACATAACTCGCCACACTTTGGGCATGGATCGCATACAGCTGGTAAAGACCTGTCGTCCTCCACGGTGTTACTTAACTAAATTACTACTTAACTTAAAAGAACTATGACTACGAGCTTTCTAACGATTACATATACTTGAGGTGACCGACTCTTTAATACCGGGAATTTCTAATTCCTAACATGGATCAAAAGGGCTTACAAATGGATTCAAGCACAAGACTGAGAACTGAGGTATACAAACACACCCTATAGCTTCCCAATAAGCTCTAAACCAAAGGGCAATCCAAAATCTACCCTGCTCCAGCTTTCTTCTTCATCTCCATGTGATTTTTTATTTTTAACTAATTATTTGGTATTTTTGTGAATTTTTGAATTTTGAATATAAACCGAAAGTTATTAAGGTTCTAATAACTTTCAAAGGTTATATGATGAGCTTATATAAGCTTATAAGTCCAATACAACAACCAAAGATAACATTCGTACTATTGAGATTTTTGAATTTGAAATTGCAAAACCGAATTCTTGCACAAATACTGAGATTGAAACTGAAAATATGATTTTATTACACTAAAACAAGATTACAATATCTTTCAAAGCTTAAACATTCACTTGAAAATTTAAAATATTAAAACGACATGAACAAAAATAAAATTATACTAGATATATCTTCACATTGCTTCCCATTGCTTCTTTATAGACTTTTTGAGACGCCCACATGCTTCTGATCATATCCCATCAACAATCTCAGCCATTGAATGAGTCAAACTCATCCTATCCGTTTAAATCATTTTTGGCGCCAAAATTAAGACTAGTGGATTAGAGCGATCACTGTAAATTAAAGAAGCTTGGGGTGTTGTGGAGGTGGAGGGGATGATTAGATAGTAGGTATGGGGCTTGGGATGATTTGGAAAGCAAAAGCGAGGGAAGGTATGGTTTTAGGGGTTAAAGTGGTGGGAAGCATTAATCGCAGCTTGTGGGCTAGTGATAGGAGGGGAGTGAGTGGAAAGATGGTGAGGTGGAAGGTGGTGGCGGTGGTGGTGAAACCACCCGGTTTTGGGTTTGCAGACGGGAGAGGGAGGAGCAGGGAAGTGGTTTTCATGGGTGTCGACTTTTCGACCGCGAGATATTATAAAGTGGGGTCCAAAATAGAGGGGTCACAGGGTTGGTCGGGTTCTTTTGGGCTTCAGCGGGTTCTAAATACACAAAGGGTCTTAATGGTTTTAGTTAAGTATAAGGACCAAAGTTGCAAATCTGCCAAACTTGAGGGACCAATCTGCAATTCTCCAAAAGCTTATACAAGGACCAAACCTGCCATAAATGAATAGTACAAGGACCAAGGTTGATTATTTTCCATTTTTAAAATGTCCAAGGACCATTTTTGTCATTTTCAAAACTTGAGGGACTAAAGTTGTAATTTTGCAATTTTTTATATCAAGGACTTGTTTTGACAACTTTATGAATCCCTAAGGACTTAAAATGATATTTTTCTTTATTTTGATTTACTGTGGACCTGCTTTTGACAACTTTTAAACTTGGGGACTAAAGCGCCAATTATGCAAACTTGATACGCTTTTCACCGATTTTGATATTTTGCATTTAAAACACATAAAACACTTGTTTTGATATTTTAATCATTTTGATGTGTTTCGAGTGTTTCGGATGTTTTTGCGCTCAGACAAGATAAAAATGATGAGTATTTAGACACTCATCAAAAACCTCGAAAAGATTGAGAAGAATTAGTACCTTGAGCAAAGATTTCACAAACAACAAGACTTTAAAAACAAGCGATTTTGAACATAAGCAATACTTTGAACAAGACGTTGCGAAGAGATTTGCATGTCCAAGCAAAGACTTTCATAATGAGACCAACAAAGATTTGAAGCATAAGCAAGACTTTCAATAAAATAACCTTAATGGTTCATATAAACACCGCATCTTCAATCAATAACCAATTCACCAAGACCTTCAAGATATCATCCAATACCGATCAATCAAATCTTTTGAGACATACGTGGGACCGCTTTTAACGTATCATGACCGAATTAACATGTATCCAACGAGCAATAATCATATCCCAGTAGCAAAGACTTGTAGTTAATCATCTTTAAGAACCAAAACTAATGACATTGTCTTTATTCTCGTTACACATGAAACCCATGGACCAGTGATATGAAGTACCCCATGTGCATCAAATTCCCAAACGTAGGACCCATTATCTCCACGTGATTCGCACAGAATATATCACGAGATCTGCACCATCCGAATATAACAATGGTTTTAACCGGTCCAATGAAAACCAATGTCGTTGACTTCGACAAACCCTTCACGTCTCATCATAAAAGATAACCAATGGTATGCGTCCAAAAATAAACACCATCGACCAACTGGAATATCATGCGCATGTTCTTCAATTCATATATCAATTCACGTGACCTTGTAATCGCTGACCAATCAAAATACGAAACCCTTATATAATATTAACCAAGAAAAGCCCCATCGTTCCTTCGTTAAACTGCATGCTTCGACAATAAATAAAGATCAATACTCGACACACTTAATCACAATCAAATCGACACCAATAAACCTTGTAAATCCTAGATATCACGAGCCCCAGGCTCTGATACCACATGATAAGATCGTTGTAACTCTTAGACTAGGTCTAATATTATATCTAGGAACACATAATAATGAAGGCGGAATATTCAAACATAGAATCAACATAATTATGAACAGGGTTTTTCATTATCATCTCTAACATACAATAATAAAAGTCTTCTTTGATCAACTAACTAACTAAATAACTAAACCCTAGGTGTTTTCCCAAATCCCTATGCCTAGGTTCCCACACACACACACCTTTGGTTTACATCTTGTACGTACAATAAAAATAATGACCCTATGTCTCTTTATATACTAGAGACATCTAGGGTTTACAAGAGGAATCATAATACAATTAGGAAACTAAATATTCTTTTAAAGCATATCTTCTAGAATCTTCCAAATCCTCCATCTTTTTGTAGTTTCCCTTCTTGTCACTTTTAGTCCTTCATGTTTCATTCTTCTTGTTTTGTATCATCAAATCTATAATAGACCCAACACACTTCTTTCAATCTTTTAGAACCGTTTCTCAAGCTCGATTTTCTCTTTGACTATTCTTAATCCACTCTTCGCCTTTTTCGAATTCATTGGAATAAAATCATCATTATTAATCCTCATACATCTCGGATAAATTTCTTGAATCCTCTCAATGAACATTTATCGAGATTTTCGTAAATATATATACCGAATTCTTAATAATCTTCATCATTACATTTCTCATCTCACCTTTGTAGAGGTTTCTTCCTTTGAACTTGCTTATTCTCCTTATCGATCCTCCTTGCCCATTCACCCAAGATCCTAGCTCTCTCATCAATAGATAACAATACCCATTCTTGAGTAGTATACTCATTCTGTATGTTATTAGAAGCTTGAAGATAATTTTGTGTTTCATTCCATTCAGCTAACCATTTCTGAGTAGCCTCCTCTTCTTCTTGCTTCTATTTCTCTGCAGCTTCTTCTTCTTCAGCTTGCCGTCTTCTTGTATACTCTTCATCATAAGCAATCTGTTCTTGTTTATTCTTAAACTTCAAAACTGGTTCAATAATACCTTTTCCTTTTCCAATATCAAGTTGAGCCACCTTCTTCTTCACAGGCTCACCAATAACCAAATTCTTGCTCAAAGGTTTAGGTATAGATGAAGTAGATTTAAGAACTAATGAAGCAAGTGCAATGATGGGTGTAGGATCAGTTGAGGTTTTGCTTAGATTAATCAAAGTACTTGCAACTTCCTTCTCAACTTCTTTTGACTTAGGTGGTGATACAGAGGTGGTTGTGACAACTGTAGAAGTGGTTATGATAGCAGTGGGTAAGTTTAAAGTGGGAGTGGTTGTGATTACCTTATCTGAAACTGCAGCAGTGGTTTCAAGAACATCAGCCGTGGTTGCAAAAACACTGTCAGTGGTTGTGTCCTGCACCATCTTATCTTCTTTTTGTTCTGCTACAGTCTTCAAACTTTCAAGAACAACTTCATTCCCATTTTTATCAGATACCACAAATTGTTCTGCTTGATCTCCACTATCCACATCCTCATCCATATGTACATCTACAGCCTCCCCTGAACTCATGCCTTCACTCCTCCCCTGTTTGGGTACATCCTCCACATGCACAGCTGGAGAGGAGTCCACCTTCTTTTTCAACTTCCTCACTTTTCTAAAACAGCAACCCCAGGTCTCCTCACTTTCTCCATCACAAACATTCTATGCTTCAACCTCCTAATCTCTCTACCCTGAAACACAGCCAATTCTTGAAGACTTGAGATTGTATCCTCCATTTTGGTACATGTAGCCGTCAGTTCATTTAAGTGTTCAAGAATATCCTCCCACTTCGACACGTGTTAACCGGTTCGAGAGGTGGTTCATTGAAAAGTCATCATGTACCGCTTTAGGATCCGTCAATTCATTTTCATGTTCCAAACTATCCTCATCACTTCGAGTGTGTTAATCGCTTCTCGAGAGGTGAATCCTGGATAAAGTAAACATAGCACCGCACCTTGCCTCGATCATCTATGCACCCATATCGAGCCAATTGGCTAGGGATTCTCCACCGTGTTGAGTTCCAAGGAACTCTCACATTAGAGTTGCCAAAGGTTGGGTCTTAATGATGTTTCCACTAGCCCGACCGCCTACTAAGCATGAATCAGAAGTGGAAGCCCTTCCAATCATGTCACCTCCACAACATGTGACAGCCTCATGAACAACACCACTAACACCAGCCTGAGGCAGCTTGGTGCCCTTCCTCCTCCTAGTCCACAAAATGGGTTTTATAGTGGTTTGAGGTTGTCTAGCAGTGAGTTCAGTTGCACTAGCAGTGGGTTGAGATTCACTAACAGTGGGTTCAAGTGTACTAGCAGAGGGTTCAGGTTCTATAGATTGGGATTCAAGACCTTCATCAAACTCAGGAATAGCAGGTAAATTAATCATATGTGGGAATAAGGGAACATATCTTATTTGAAAATTAGGATTCTGATGTCTCATATGTGCAAAGACCTTAGGAAGCATATAATGCACTTCATACTCCCTAGAATGCTCAACAGGTTCCTCTATTTGACTTTCCATAATAAGTTGCACAAACCGTGGATATAAGTAATACTTACCCTTTTTCCTAATGTTCTGCACAAACCCTTCATAAATCATCCTAGACCAATTAAACTTCCTCCCTCGATAGACATATGACAAAGAAGAGCAATTTTGGAGGAAAGTCATCAAATCAAAGTGGTCTTATTACTCATACACATCAATAAGGTATGAATCAAAACTTCCATTGTTGAGAAAATATTCCTTTAAAAAATTTTACCTTATCATCCCTTCTAGTATATCCTAGTCTTTCTAAACCTTCAAAGATCTCAGCATCAGAAAGATTAACTACACCATCAGCATCATCCAACTTCAAAACCCCTCGAATGATTTCCTCATTAACTAAAATCTCATTCTCATCCACAATAGTACTAAAAACTTCGACCCCATCTATCTCCTCAAGCTTAGCATTTCCCCAGAATTGATGTACATAGGCTTTAAGGATGGTGGGTGCTACAGTTAAAGCAAAGTGAATAGGACTGTGAATAAGGAAATCAATCATGTCATGAAAACCTTCAGATCGATTGTTTTTGATCAAATTAGCAACTAGGTTATGGGTATTGGAGTATTGGTTCGACATGATGATTGGTGATGTGAATGACGGGATTTTCGAATTTAATGTATGGAAGTGGTTTGGGTTTATGTAAAGCGCCAATTGGTAGTGATTTGAAGATCAATTAAATGATCTGTCAGTGATTTGGGGATATATATGCGTTTGCACCAAAGTTACCAAACAGCCCCTCAAGTATCCAAGAACAAAGAATATGCTAGCAAGGGTTTGAAAGACTCAAGCAGTGGATACAGTATCAACTCCAAGTGTTTGACCAAGATGTACAACAACTAAATCTTTGCCAATAACAATGATATCACACCAAAATATGAAGGATTTTTTAATCACTAATCAAAGAAAATCTCCAAAAGCTCCAATGTACAACAATCCTTCATACCGTGATATCACACACATAAACCAAACACCTAAAAGATGGTTAAGGTCAAGAAGTGGTTAGATAAAACAAGAAGTGGTTCCATATACTTAGCGTGGTTAGCCAACAATGCTAAATTCTAAGTCAATATGGTCAACTTCAGAATTAAATCGCTTCCCAAAGTCAAAAGACTTCATTTACTCCTCAACCACTTACACCTTCCCTTATTTATTTCGATTCCATCTTAGTTTCTATTTAATAACATTAGACTCACATACTTCATTACACCAACAATACTTTCCTCCTAAAATCACCGAAAAGTCGCTTTACCAAAATCACCATGAGCAATTCCAACCCAATCAACATCTCATCGATGTACTCTATCTCGATAGTATGTGGATAATGAAGCATGGCATTATGTTGTTAACAATCAAGGAAAACCAAGAGAGTGTTTGCACGAGGTTTCATCAAGAAAAGAAACCAGAGTCCATTAGCACAACTCCTTCACCGTTGGTCCATCAACACCGCAACCACTCCCACAGGATGCCATCATCAAGGAAAGTATCTCGACTCCATGTCAAGCTACATTTCACCATATGAAAGCACGATGATGACACTTCTTCAAGAGTCTTGGTTGTCCTCCCTTGTGCTTTGTACTCCCAACTCAAGAGCTCCAAGCACCACCGCAAGAGCATTGTTAGCAAGACCACCACCGTAGGGTCCTTCATCATCCTCTCCACCGCCGAGGAACTGTGTTTGGGCTTACATGCCCAAAGGTGCGGAGGGTGATTAATAGGCGTAGGCACCTAAAGTGATGCCTGAGTGGGCTTTTCCCAAGAAGCCTTAGGTGGTTGGGGGGTTAGTTGTGAAGCTTGTTGTCTGTGTTGGTTGTTGTAAGCAATTTGTGATGTATTCTCCCTTTAGCTTGTAACCATGGTTGTAACCACTGCATTGCAAAATGCAGTTTATAAAATATGAATAAGAGAACCATGTCTTTTCCTTTTAAGTCTCTTGCATAAGTCAACCAGTGATTAACTTCTATATCTCTGCAAAATGGTTAATGGGAACACAAAGAAACAAACAGTGGTTTGAACATAACTAACAGTGGTTAGAACAAAAATAGCAACACTAAGATCACTTAATAACAAGACAATACTTATACAAACTTTTACAAAACAAGTTGAGATTTAGAGATTAATCATTCCAATACTAACTACAAGGTACCAAACCTCCCCACATCAAAAGCTTTAGTGAGAAGATCAAGAACATTGAAATCAAGATGGATTTTACCATTTGAATTAACCTTTCTCATTACAATCTCTAATAAAATGATGCCTTATCTCAATATGTTTAGTTCTAGAATGTAAAACATGATTTTTAATGATGCAAATTATGTCGTTATTATCAATGTAAATCTTAGTATGCATAAATTGTACCCAAGAAAATCTACTATAATCATCAGTGATCACTAGGCAGTACTGCTTATGGTTCAAACTTTTAACAAAGGTAGGTCCAAATAAGTCCATATGAAGCATAAACAGTGGCTGTGTGATGGTGTTGACAGTTTTTGACTTACAAGAAGCTCTATGTTGTTTTCCTTTCTGACAAGCCACACAAAGTTCCTTACACTCAAAAACCTTAGAAGGTAACCCTCTCACTAAGTTGCCCTTTACAAGTTTATTGATTGTTTTGTAATTAAGGTGACCTAGCCTTCTATGCCATAATTTTGACTCATCAACTGATGTCTTAGCAAACAAACAGGTTAAGGATCTATTAGGAATTACATCTTTAAGATCAAAACAGTATATTATTTCCTTCCTAGGAACCCTAAGCTGTATATACTTTTCATCAGGCATTTTAAAATCAGATGACAACACCACACATTCAGTTTCCCCAAAAAGTACCCAATTTTTCTTATCACACATTTGAGAAACACTGAATAAATTTTACTTTAAACCTTATACCGGATAGACCTTTTCAAAGTCTAATTTTCCTGTTTTGATTGTGCATCTGCCAAGTATCTTTCCTCCCTTTGGATCATTGCCAAATGCCACATATCCTCCATCATAAGCTTCAAAATCCTCCAGGTTGCTCCCATCCCATGTCATGTGCCCAGAGCAACCACTATAAAAAATTCTTTTGTCTTTAGCTCATCTTGTAGATTGCCTTGCACATAATTTTAAACAAGTTAGTTCCTTTTGTGGACCCAAGCCATCATCGACTTGATGCGCCTCTGCATCAACATAATCAAATTTCTTTAGGTCCATTGATGCACAACCGGCATGATGTAAAACCTTGGTCTTAGGCTTCCATTGCCACCTAATGAGGCCTTAACAAAGATAAAATGGTTTTCAACCACCGATCGCTTATCACCTTTGGAATTTTAAAACTTCTTTTGAATCGGTGGTGATATTCTACTTAGCAAAGGATACATTTTGCTTAGCAGTGGTTACATTTTGCTTAGCAAAGGTTGGAACCCATTTGGGTGCAAAGAAGTGATTATAGATTTTGTTTTACCATTCCTTATTAACACCGCCTGGGAACCATACTTTTGTTAGATGAGGATTGTTTTCTTTGAAAAGTTTTGATGATTTACCTCCTCCAATGATTCCAAACTTGTGGTTGGTTTTGTAACAGCCTGTAAGTGCTCAAAACTACCACATGCAAAACAAGCCTTCTTAACACATTGAAACTCATCTCTAACTGCTTAAAATTAGTCCATTGAAGTTTCTTTGATTTCCCTAGGTATATATCTTTCACTGCTCCCTAGGTACCTCCTTGAAGTCCACTACTTTCCTAGAAATTTGTGCTCCAAATCTAGGAATAAGGTTGGCTTGTTTAGAATCAATTTTCTTTACATTTTCTATCTTTTCGTGGATGAGTTGATTCAGATCTATCTTCCTCGTAATATGATTCCCAATCTTCAATAGTGGGAGCATCGATGACTTATCGTAACCTATCTTAGTTGTTTCACCTTACTAATCTCTTCTACAGTGTTTGTTAAAACCGAATTCACTACTAAATGACGCTCTTTTTAGGTGGTGCATGACTCATAAAAGGTGGTGGTGGCATATCATTGTAACCTATTCCAACCCTTTTTCATAAGATGACACCCTATGGATTTGTTGACCAAATCAAGCAAATTGTGTTTTAGCAACCCTAACTATGTGTTTTTCTTTTTCCTCGCGGCCTCTTGTTTTACACTCTCTCGCTTCTTCAAGTTTCTGTTTACATTTTAATTTCCTATCCTTAAGATCAATTTCACCACCTATTATGTTAATCTTATCTACATACTCAAACTCACATTTAATATGTAATTTAAGTTTTTCTTCAACACTCTCTAGACCTACTTTATAACCTAAGTTATCTAGTGAAAGTCTTTCACCTCTCTTCTCAAACTCTCATTAATAGCTTTAAGAGATTCTAAGTTATCTTGACATGATTTAAAAGAACAAGAAGAATTTTAGAATCATTAGATACCCTGCATCCGAACCGTAAGATGAAGATAGGCCATAAGAGCAAAGTTGTGCTCTTTGAAGCTTCACTAGCAAGAAAAAGCGCATTGGGACCTTCTTCAACTGATCACCCAAATATAATCACCAATACCATCTTGAGCAACCAATGTCAAGAAGAAACAGTGCTCTTCAAGAGTCTTCGGATGCCTTCAACCATCCTTTTGGGAGCTCTATATTCTCTAGCAAATGATCCTTCTTCTTGCGGTTGAAACACTCCATCTTGCTTTTGTCAAATCCAGCTCTTCTTTGACCATCATATTTGACCTGTCTACCAGTCCTCCTCAAGAACTTCCTAGCTTGTAGTGTTAACATTGCCATTTGCCACTGAAGATTGATTTCATCAAGATCAATTTGATCCAGATCCTGATTTAGTACAATAACACTGGTTGTAAGATCAGCTAGGAATGCACAGATAGCACCATCACTAACAAAGGTATTATTAGCAATAGCAATGGATACTTCATAAGCAAAGGGGAAACATCCCGAGAATTCTTGTGCCTCGCTGATACAAAAGCAATGTTTTGTGGTGACGAGGATGAGCCACTATGTTCTTTTCGCACTCATAAACTTTCGTGTTATTGTAGAGATTGTCCAAAGTCATCTTTTCAAAATCATCTTTGTTTCTCCACACAACAAGATGCACATGACCCATTCGGTGACAAACTTCGATGAACTTGAGATTTATATCTTCTTGAGCAACCTTGTAGTCCACTAATTTCACCGGTGATCGGTTCTGCGATCATTATAAGTGCCATCAAGTTTTTCTCCACCGAGAGCGATGAAGTTTTCAAGTCGATGCTTTAGCATGTTTTTCCCGGATTTCTTGGTAGCTTCATTACCAAAGAAACCTTGTTTCAATAGCATCCATTAACTCTTTAGCGCCTCATATTGTTCAAAGTCCAAAGCATACTCATTAGGTATTCCCATGGAGAGAATACTATGAGCTTTAATCTCGAAATTTCTTTTAGCCTTGTCAACCTCACTAACAATGGCTATCTCATTACCATCATCACCCTTCTTAGGAAGAGTATCACCCTTCTCAACAACATCCCGATGGTGTAATCAATCATACGAATGTATTGCCTCATTCGCATTCTCCATACCGACACTCACCTTGCTTGAGCATGGGCACCTTAGATGCAAGAACCATGTGAGTTTCGCGACATCTTAACTTGCTTGAATTTAGCTTAAATAGACTTCTTCTTGATTTCAGCTTCTAGATCACAAGCTCGATACCACTTGTTGATTCCAGTTGAGCAAACGATCCTTTATAGAAACCGACTTAACAAAGACTTATTAAATATTACGCTGAATTTAATACTTAATCTTAAGAAGAACAATAAACATTCAACACCTCAATATTATTATTAATACGAATACTCTAACCAAGATTATGGTTTACAACCTTGAAGTGTATCGACCTTAGATATAGCAAAACACACGTATATCTAATCTAACCTAGGACCTCCTTTTATAGGCTAAGGAGTCCTTTACATAATACAATACGTAACCTACAAGATAAATATCTTTTCCATATTTATCTAATACAAAATATACAAAACTAGCAGTGCTTACAATACATTTAGCAGTGGTTTCACTTTACTACTAGCCGCGGTTTAACTTCAACAGTGGATTCATTCTTATGTCAGTGGTTTCAATAATTCTGTCTATGGTTCCAACACTTAGAATAATTCATGATCTGAAGAACCTAAAACCCAACATCATCTCGTTAGAGACATCTCAAACTAGCGAGATGATGACAAGATTAGTTCTTTGCCTACCACCAAATTTTAAACAACTCTCCTTGATGGGGTATGTATGCGATGGTACTCTAACTTTTCAAAAGGAAACTTTTCCTCAATGGAAATTTCTCATTCATACCATCTTACACCGCTTAAGTCCAAAGAAAACTTCTTGGAAGCAATTCAAGAGTAATATTGAATCCTCTTGTTTGTTTAGCCACAAATAGGACTTTTAACTTTTTAAAAATGATTTTTATGGTTTGGTGAAAAATGTGGGTAGTAAAAGCAAATTTATGATGTATTCAAGATTTGTGCAACTGTTTTTGACAAAACACAAATATCTACTTCGGGCTCACCAAAATCTTTATCCTGTTTCAATCCTAACTCAAAATTTTTTTGGTAATATGAAAAGGGTTGGTAAGATGTACCTTTATTTGCATCAATGATTGCTCAGGGTGAAGGATCAACAACCCCAGTTGAGTCCCATCACACACCCATCAGTGTTCAATCCACCTCACAACCACAACCTACTTTACAAACATATAGGAGGAGAATCGAAAAGGAATCATGTTGCTCGGCCCCTGATCTTTACTCGCACCAATCTGTTGTAGATGAGCCTATCCCAAGGGATGTAGGGGATAGATTGGTAAGGGCTGCTACTACTCCCTCTAGCTTAGATGCAGGGAGGAAGAGTAACATCAATAAGACCTAAACCAAGACAACATCTAATGGGCCAAGTTTTCATGAGCTTCATTCGGTGATGGAAACCCCAACAAATGGAAAATATAGGGGGCTCAGGTGATCAACCTAGGGTTGAGACCGAGTTTGACATGCCCAATGATCCACTTCTCTCAAGAGGTAACACACTGGAAGTGGTGGGGTAGCCTGAACTCAATGAATTGATGGAATTTTGTATACAGTTGTCAAACAGGTATCTAGCTTGGAGGATGAACTAAAGCGTAAAAAGAAACAGTATGGTCATGCTTATACAAAACTTATTTTGAGGGTGAAAAGGTTGGAACATAATGCAAAGTCTGCTGAAGCTAGAAGAAGGCCTAAGGTTGTACTCTCTGATGATGATGAAGAGTTGGAGGATTCTTCCCAACAGGGGAGGAAAATTGTTAATATTGATGAAGATCCAAGTATTTCTTTAGTACAACCTGGTACTGGATTTGAGGGGAGGCATGGAGGTAATGATGATATGGATTTTGATTTTGAAACAGGTGGTTTTGGTGTTGATACGGTTAGTCTTCTTAAGTCGTAATTAGTACCGCCGGTTTGAAGTTAATCTTGTTAGTTCAAAATTTGAACTAATTAGTACCGCCAGGCGCCTATTGGTGTTCTAGTTGGTGCTTTACAACCAATTCTTGATGTTGTTTGCACAAATAGAGCAAATTTTCACAACCGAAGTTACTATCATATAACAACAATAGTTGAAGAACTAGTTGAGGAAGAAGAAAATGTTATCGATGTTGTTCTTGGTTTACAAAGCTTGAAGTCTCGCTAGTCCTACTATTGAAGGGGTTCCTATTCTCTACTCAAGAAAGACTTCAAAGTCTAAGGAAAGGGTGTCGAGATCGTAGAATCAAATGTTGTTATTACTAGAGCTACCGGTCCTACCATTGATCCCATCGAAAAGGAAAAAGCATTTTAGTCAAGAGCCCAAGAAAAGAAGATGTCAAAGAAGAGCAAATTCAAGGTGAGGAATTAGCTAGAATTGTGCAAGAGAACCTTGATAACGGGTTAGGAGAGAAAGGGAGAAGGTCGATGATGATGATGATGTCACAGAAAAAGAAAGGATTAAGGAGAAAAAGGCTACAGAAAGGGAACAAGCCAACATAGCTCAATGGGAAGCTTGGGAAGATATTCAAGCCATAGTTGTTGCTGATGAACTGTTGTCACAAAAGATACTTCAAAAGAACAAAGTAACTCACAATCAAGAAAGATCTAGACTATGGATGGAGCTTGCAGAAGAAAGAATGAGATTCTTTGCTCATAAGGGAATGGTAGATAGAATGAGAAAGCCACCTACAAAGACTGATCAAAAGACTTTCATGTGCCATTACTTAAAGAACATGGGAGGATATCAGATTCAGAATGTAAGGAAGTTGACCTTTGAGGCAGTCAAGGAAAAGTTTGACAAGGTGCAGAGCAGGGTTACCAGATTTGTACCTATGGATTATGAAGATGTGGTTGTAAGAGGTGGAAGAATTGTCAAAGAATCACAGCCTAAACATCAGACTGACCAGATAGAAGGGAGCTCAAAAAGAGCTATTGAAGATTCAGAATCTTCAAAGAGATCAAAGAGACAAAAGACAGCTGAAGCTGAAGTGCAAAGAGGAGAAGATGATACATCGAATGAAGAACTGCAACAAATGATAATCTTGGTTCCGTAAATAGGTATGGATGTGGAAGCCTTGCGGACTAAATATCCTATTATTGATTAGAGGTCTACACGTAAGATACAAGGAAATATTGAAGATCATTAGAGTTGGCAACAACACGTAGCATATCAATTCTTTGAAGACATGCTAAATGCATGTGATGAGATGATCCGGAGAAGCTTTAGAGCTTAGTTAAAGAAAAATTCACTACGATGATAAGGAGAAGGTGTTGTGGGTAGAGTTGAAGAGGTTGTTTGAACCGGATGAAGTTGATACTTTATGGAAATTTCAAACCGGTCAACAAAATTTAATATGGAAGTCAGATGACTCATGTGGGTACACCATGTGTCTACAATGTATGGAGGTGATATTTACATGCTAATAGAGAAGGATTATCCTTTGGATAATACAACTCTTTTATTGATGATGTGTAATAAGCTTCGGGTTGAAGAAGTGAATGAAATGGCAAGAGCTTTACTTCAAAAGATCTTCATTCAAACAAATGACCAAGACAATAAGTGCTTGGAAGAATCCTCTCAAGGTAATACAGGAAACTTATGATTTGAAGGTAAATCACAAGTTTAAGGGAGAATTGTTGGGATTTTAAAGGTATGCTTACTTAATCTCGCAACCTTGTTATTAGATCATTGGTAATGGTGACCATATGAGTAACCTTATACCGCTCGTTTCAACGCCATCTCAATTTCTCTCTATAAGACTAAACACCTGGCCAAACCAAGATTTACTACAGTCGTGATAAAAACATACCCCACAAAAATCAATTAAAAAAAACTCACACACAAAAACCTTTGCATTCCATTTGATTGGTTGGGCCAAAACAAACGGGGTGACGCGTTTGCAAGGGTCGCCGTGAATACTCGAACGACCCTTGGTTGGATCGTCATTACGAGTGGACTTATCATTTCGATTGATACATAAAAACTATTGCGTACGTCATAATATATTAGTACAGTCCGAGTCACTTACTCGGTGGGTTAAAAAGGACAAAATTATGTAAATATTTTGCAAATAAATTCCAAATAAAGTTGCATCAGAAACGCACTAATGAACACTATAATTATTGATCGATTGAGACAATTGGACCCCATCGGCTCTGGGTGCGTTCAGGGGCCTTAGACAATGCCCTTTCACTTCGGGCCCAAATACTATTACAATTATTTGATACAGTTTGATAGACAAAATCAAATAGTTTGGAGGAAGAAATTTTGTTCATATAAAATGTGATATTCACCCGAACAATTGCTAACACATCTTTTTCCCATAAAGCTATGTGTTACTTTGAGCTTTTTGTTTGTTTTGGACCGTGTAACTAATCTGTATATATAATAAATAAACCTATTGGCTTGTCACACTTGACAATTTGCTCTCAATTAAGATGTACAAGTCGAAGATGATTAGGCTAGTCACAATAGTCCCGTCGACCCAACCGGTTGAGCATAGGTGAAGACCGGTTGCCCCACTGTGGCACCATCGGTTGTGGTCGGTTGAGGAAGAAAAAGGGACGAACTAGTTTGTTCACTCGACCGAGTGTTTATCACATGTGTGGACAAAAAAATCCAACCGTTTGGGTTTGGGTTTTAAAAAAAAAATAAAAAATTAAAAACTTTACCACTTTTACAGCATTATAAATATCAACCCTTAAACACATTTTTAAACACACAATTTCAAACACAATTCAAACAACTTCTCATCAATATTCATCATGTCACAAAGAAAGACTCCACATCAAAAACCGACGATCCCGACTTCCCAAAATTCTCCGAATTTGAATTTATCATCGGATCCACTGCTTGAATTAACCGTGTAACACCACCACAAAATCGGGTATTCTTTTTCGAGCACCGGTTTTGAATATCAAACACGACTACCACAACCCAACCAAAATCAAAACCCATTTTACGTCAATCGTCCATATTTCCCACCGGGTCGTCCTAATATCAATCAAAACCAATCACCAAGCGGGTCGTCATATCATCCTAACATGGATTTCTCCCAATCTTCCAACCAAATCAATCGTTTTCACCGCTTCATGGTGTTAATCTTGATATGGATTTTGATAATTTTATGGAATTTCCTCCTCAAAACTTTACGTCTCAACAATACCCGACTCAAGATGCTTCATGGGCCAAGGTTCGGGCACGGTTCATACCACGGTTCTATTCAGATTGAAGACGAAGTCGAAGAGACGCCACCCTTCAAATCAAAGAAGGGTTCAAAATGGGCTACAAAGGAGAAGCGGCAAGAATGTTGCAAACAAAAGGCCGAACCATGGACAAAAAGGAAGAGGTCGCGCTTTGTAAAGCTTGGATACATGTGTCGGAAAATTCGCTAGAGGAACGCTATCAACCGGAATGGGTTTTGGCATGAGGTGATATCGTTCTTTGAACAAGAAACCGGTTCAACAAGAACCTACGACTCCATCACGACCAAATGGAAGGGTAATATTCGTTCTAGGGTTGGTTTCTTTTGTGCAATTATGGATAATATCAAGAAGAATCACTGAAGCGGTGAGAATGACAAAGACGACTATGAAAAGGCTTGTAACGAATACCGTGTGATTCACAAGCATGAGTTTACGTTGAAGGAGTGTTGGAAAGTTTTGAGGAAGCATTCCGCTGAAAAGCTGTTGAGATGCACGCCACCCCGAATAGTCGGAAGAAATCCAAGACTTTGGAAACCACCTCGGGGTCAACAAGAGGTTCTTTTAATCCCCAAGACGTGGATGATTCTGAAGAGGGCGAGACTCGAGAATCACAACCAAAAGGTCGTGACGCAGCCAAAAAGAAAGCACCCGAGACACCTAAATCATTTGTTACTACGATGGCCAAGAACTTTTTCAAGTTCAAGCATTCAAGTAAGGAAAAAAATAAGAATATGGAAGAGGAATACTTAAAGTTGAAGCGAAAGAGTTGAGCTTGGAGGCAAGAATTCGGCAGGCGAGGGAGTTCAAAGGGAGAACTTGAGCTCCACAACAACTTGCATCGATAGCACAATCAAACCGGACACAAGATTTAATTTTCTACAACACACCCTCGACCCAAGATGCATCAAGACGACAACTACAAGAACTTCAACAACTTAAGGCGTGAATCAAAGAACGCTCCAACTTAGATTATTAGTTTCGCTTTTAATAAGTATTGTAACATCTACGCTTTATTAGTTTAAGTTTTTAATTGTTGTAATGTTAAGTGTTTTATTAATGAAGTTTAAATTTGTTTTAAAAATATTTGAATTAAAATATATATATATATATATATATATATATATATATATATATATATATATCAAGTCTTCATTGTGGCAACAAGGTTGTTGTCAGTCGTCGGAGAAAGAAAACTGATATGACAAGGTCGACCCAAGCTTCCACTCCGACTAGCCTTAGAAACCAATTATAGAAAAGAAGATTTTGGACATGCGAAGTTATGAAAAAAGATTGACACTATATATGAATAAATTCAGGACATGTTTGACACAAGATCACAAAAAGATTAATATATTTTTTTAGAATAAGCTATTTAATTTTTTTTCGTTTGACAAACATAATTGAGAGATATTTAAAAAATGATTTAAGATCATTTGAGGACAAAAGATTATTTATATCTTAAGGGATCAATCTCCACTCTCCATTTTTATTCGATCTAATGGATGAGATTAATCCCAACAATTTAAAAACTCACTTACATCATTTTTTTCAAATATTAATATCTTTCAAACCGTTAATCGTTAAGTTTAAAAAATATATCATTCGACGAGCATTTAATTATCTTTCTATAGATAAAGCACTTTGATATATTTTCAACAAAAATTTTTTTTTCGTATTTTTCACTTTTTTTTTTTTTTTTTTAAGTTTTTTCGTTTTTACGTTCTAAAATTTGCATTAAAAATCATATATGATAAAACACTAATTTGAATATCACATGTGATATTAGTGTAATATCATATATGATATGTAATATCACACGTGATATTAGTGTAATATCACACGTGATATTACATATCATATATGATTTAACACTAATATCACATGATATTAGTGTAATATCACATATGATATTACATATCATATATTCAATTTAGTGTTTTATCATATATGATTTTTTCATGCAAATTTCAAGAATGTAAAAACGAAAAAAATGGAAAACGTGAAAAAGCGAAATTTTTTCTTTTTCGAAGTATATCAAAGTGCCTGCCTATGAAAGATAATTAAACGCTCGTCGCGATGGTGTAAATATTTTCACTTAATGATTAACGGTTTAAGAGATATTTAAATTATAAAAATATGTGAAATAATAAAACGCTTTAATCTCAACCATCGATTTATTTTTAGATGGATTGTGGAGATTTAGTCCTGGTATGTGAGATAAGTTTGGTATGTAAAATAACTCTCTCTTCTTAAAAAAGAGATTTTCCAAAAATCTCTTAAAAGTCTTAAAAAGTGTATTTAGGGTATTTTATTTGTAGAAGTCTTAAATAATTAAGTAAACACACCTTCTATTATTAGTAACTAGCAGGTACCCGTGTCGTTATAGCGATGGGTACACTATAATTAAAACTTTTGGCAAATAATATTATACGATTATATATTTCTCGTAATAATAACTTTACATATGGTGAGAGTTTTTGGGAATAACTTAATCGCGCACTATCTCATATAAATATGGTGAGAGTACCAGTGAATCGCGATGCAATGGATATACGAAAACGATAGTTAGTAACATTACGAAGTTGTAATGATTGAAGGTGAAAGGTACTTGTTAGTCAATAAATGTTGTGTTATCGCACACTATCTCATATAAATATGGTAGAGTACCAGTGCATCGCGATGCAATGGCTATACGAAAACGGTAGTTAGTAACATTACGAAGTTGTAATGATTAACGGTGAAAGGTACATGTTAGTCAATAAATGTTGTGTAATATTCGTTACAATATTATATAATGTGTAAAAATAAAGTAGTATAGATTAGTTATGCAAATATACGATGAGTAAATCTATATATGACATTTCTTTTCAAAATATGAATTACGAAATTCAAATGCTACACATTTTTCATACTTTATAAATCACCTGAAATTTTTCGTACTTTAGCATGTACGATTTTTTTTAATTGAATTAAATTGGTTGGGTTATGATTGACCACATTAGTAGCTTGTTTGTTTTGTATCTTATACTATATTAGTTGTAATTTTGAATGAGGGTTATTTTAAGTCTAACATTGATTATAAGTGATGTATAGATGTATTAGTGCATTGTAAAAATAGATTTAGAACTTCTATAGGATGAAAATAAAATATGTATGCTGGAGAAAACTATGTTGTAATTATTTGTATTTTTTTAAATTATAGTTTTTCTGTTTTAATGGTTTGTGGTACCAAGGTTGTTAAGATCGGGATCCTACCTATGATCGTTTTCGTCTTTGCAAGATCGTGATCGTAAGATCGGATCGAGATCCTAAGATCCTACTACAACGTCTATTTTTAATAGTCTTTGTAATATTATTCAAATCTACAAATGATTATCTATCATTAATCAAAATTATATGAATGTTTTATGAAAATATTGTCCTAAATTATGAATAATTGAATATTTAGAAAGAATCACACGTTGTTTTCTTAATTCTATTAAAAGATAATCCATAACTTTGTAGTTTTTTAGTTTGTGATTCGAGAAACGAAGATCGGATCGGATTAGATCTTAAGATCCCACGGTCAAGATCGGGATCCCGTAAGATCTTAAGCTTTCTAAGATCCTACGTAGGATCCGGATCGCTTTGCTTTGTAGAATCGTGAAATCGTAAGATCTCAAGATCGTGATCGGGATCCCGACAACTATATATGCTTTATTATTTGTATTGTTTGATTTAAGTTTGAAATATCTTAGAGACGGTTAATGGATAAGAAGGGTTTCTCAATTATATGTAGTTATGATTATTAAAATAAATTTAAAAGTACACTAATTGCACATTAAATTGGATGTTCCAATAATAAAATATAACTAAAATAATGAATTTAATATGTTTATTGTTAAAATTAATTATTTTTAAATTTGCATATAATAATATGACATATTAATTATTTACAATCTCACAACACAAACACACATTCTTTAGAAACTATCAACTTATATAGAAAATCGTTAAACAATATTCATAAAAAGAATAATAATAAAAATTTAATCTAAAAATTGTTAAACAACATTTGCTTCCGAACCCGTTGCTTACGAATACCATGCTATCAATAACATGTGTAATAAACGAGGTTAAAAGTTTTCTTAATGGACGCTAAAAGCCGCTTTTCACTTTGTTTCGTGTCGTTGAATCATCTAACTACTAAATGAAATATGCTAATTCATAAGTGGAAAGAAGAAAAGGCACCGAGTTAGTATCAAATGAGAAATATAGTTCAATTGAAAAGAATGAGAAAAAAAAGTACTAATCATACATTTGAGATGCATCCACAAAAATAGATTCATCTTCCTATTATTTCTTCATTCTTATTTAAAATATATGGCTACTTCTTACTCTACTCATTTCAAGAATTTTTCACCGACTTCTTCCCAAAATAACACCATACACTAGTTAATAATTTCCAAAGATGCCATACAGTGGTAAATAAGTTTTAGACTTAATTACTTAATTGTATTTGCGGTTTATTGAATATACCGGATTTAGTCTCTAAACTTCTTTATGTAAATTCTCTCTATATGGTTTTGACCTCAAACATATTTGGTCCATTAACCACTATATCTATTATTTTTGACCACTATTTTTTTAATTTAACCATTAGGGACTAAAACAATTAGCGAGGTCAAAACTTTAAACATACCTTTTTTTCTTTT
>CM040243.1:222880095-222957880 GCA_022545495.1 Chrysanthemum lavandulifolium | reverse complement strand
TCTAGGGTTGGGGATTGATGGAGTCGTGTGTGTGTGTTTGAATCAGTATTGAGAAGAAGCGGACAGTTTAATGAAAAGCGATCTTATGAAAAATATTTTATTTATGCATAAAGTATAATGTAAAATGACCAAAAACCTTTTCTAAAAATACGGTTGCCACGCTTTTAGTTGCCCAAAAACAATACCTTACACATACGGACACTTGTCGCAATGTGTTTGAGTTGTGATAACGGGTTGCCCTTAGTCCATTTTCAAATTATTAATAAAAGTGGTCGAGAAAGTGATATGCATCGGTATGTGATCTATTTTGTCATTTTCCTTAAATTAATGAAGTAAAACACTTATCTTGATGTAAGATAGGGTATGGAACCCTAAAATCTTGTACAAGACAGCCTTGGTTCGGTTTAGGTTTTACTCCAAAAGACTACACTCTGGCCGAAAATTCGGATTCTATATATAAGATTACATATGCGTGGCGTAGCCCTTTAATTTGTGGCGTCGTCGGGTCGCCGTTATTAGGGCTTCGTCTTGGCACGTTATCATTGTGAAGGCGTCACCTTATGTCCGTGGCGCTGTGCGCCTTGAGTATCGGCGCCGTCTGGATCAAATCTAGGCCGTCGAGCTGCGACGCCTACTCTTTTAAAACTCGATGCCGTCACTTGAAAATAAGCAATTTGTCTCTTGTATCGTCACAAAACATCTTCCGACGTCACGGTATAACTGATGCCGTCCCTTCGATTCAATGACACGAGTGTCTCGATTCTTGACTTTGGCCATTTTCTTCGTATATTCGCCTTTTAAATGCGAATAAGTGTCATTCCGACATTTTGCCTTCAAGATACCTAAAGAGTGAAAAAGAGCGATATTAAGTAATAAGCGATACAAAGTGATCAAATAAGGGCTTAAATGACCCTCAAAAGGTATATTTTAAAACCTTATCATAAGTGAGCGTAGACATAACTAGTTAGGAGGAATACCTAGGTTAGCACCACTTTCCTCTATTGATTTATCCTTTGCCTTTATTTGCTTTTATCTGCTTTAGTAGTTTAATAATTAATTCCTTATCGAAATCTTTGTTAAAATCTGTGACACCTAGACTTAGTAATAATCCAACACACATAGCTCTTGGGACGACCTCGGCTTTACCGAATACTACACTACACACGACTAGGTACACTGTCGTTAGTGCATTAAGGTAGACCATAGGTATAACGAGACTTTATAAATATTAAAACCTGGTCAGTAAAACATGCATCAGATATAATAGTATGATTGATTTCTTTTAGGAGCTTACCATTAGTGAAAAAATCCCAAATAGGACTAGTGACATCCGTACCCACAATATCCCAAGATTTCTTAAAGAATGCTGTAGTGTAATCATCAGGACCGGGAGCTTTATCGTCCCCCATTGAAAACAAAGCATCCTTTATATCAGAATCCGTAACATGACGTACCATAGAACCAGCCATTTGGTGACTAAGAACATTAGAAAATACATCATAATCACCAAAATAGCTACAATCCCCTTCAATACCAAGGAACTGCTCATAATGAGAAACAAACGCACCAGCAACCTTATTACCTTCATACAAGGCATTAGCCAAGTCTCGAACCAATTCGATTTGATTATGTGCACACTTACTTTTAAAAATTTTATGAAAATAAGTCGTATTAGAGTCACCTGCATGAAGCCATTGAACTTTAGATTTATGTTTTAAAAACCGATCCTCATCTAAGGTAGCCTCCTTAAACGCAAGAAGATAGTGAGCCTGCTCATCACGGAGGTCTGAATTGGACGGATCCCTATCAATAGCCTTTTGGACCTCATTTAACTCCTTGCGAATCCTATCCACTCGCTCATGTAGATTACCTTGATTGTGCAAAAGTTTGCAAAAAGGGGATTTCAGCCCCTTCAAACGTTTAACAACACGATACATAGCACAACCATTAACATTAAGGTTCCACCCCACAGTAACCGTATCAAGAAACCCATCTTTATGAACCAAGAAGTTAGAGAACTTGAAAGGTTTAGGATTGAGCTTGGCTACCTGAGGGATACGAAGCACACAAGGAGAATGATCCGAGATACGATATGGTTGAAAGATAGCAAAAGAACCTGGGAAAGAATTAGAAAACTGCAAATTACCCATAACCATATCAATTTTCTTCAAAGTACCATTAGAGCCTTTTGTTTTTTGATTCCATGTAAAATGAAGCCCTGTGCTATTAACATCCGCAACCTCCATACTCCGAACACAATCTTTAAATTCACGCATAGCAATGTCAGGAGTGTTGTTAGGATCGTAATATTATTGTATTTGATGATTCGGGTGGTCTTGGATGATGGAAATACATGTTAGCCATTTAGAGAGAGAAAGTAAATAGATGGGTGTTGTTGGTAGAGACTTGCTTTGAAACAAATGAAAGGTTAGATTATGAAGCACCACCCTTCCAAGGATGGAAGGGGTATTTATAATTCTGAACATAACGACCTCCCGATGGCACATGGATCGGTGTCTGATGGTAAAGACCCGTCCTTCCTCCACAGTCCACGGTGTTACACTAAACTAATCTACGCAACAAACTAACTAATAAACTACTAAATAACGTAACAAACGATATGTCTACGAGCTAACTTATGCTAGATAACACTTGGGGTGACCGACTCTTCACATATTGAATTTCTAATTCCTAACAATCTCCCCCTAAGGGAGGTCACCCCATGATTTACATTTTGAATCCTAGCATTCTATTTTTTGACTTTGTTCTTGAGCTCGTAGACTTCAATTCTTCAATTCTGCAATCTTTGTGATTTAGTAGCGATTCTTCAAAGTCCGCACTGATTTGTACTTCTAGTGGAGGCCTTTAGCGATCCACATCTTTGATGATCTTTGAGCTTTCGTTGAGATCATCGACCACGATAAATCTGGATCACCCTTTATTGTGTTGCCATCATGTGATGTTGTGACTTTCGGACGACATGCTCACACTTTTGGATCATGACATCTTTTCATCGAGTAGCGGAAGCTTTCTTGGCCCATGATATTTGCGGCGTGCGCGAATCATAATATAAAATATCGAGCCGAGTTACGTAGATATGCACCGATCATGATTTCTTTAATTAAGTGTGGATCTTGTTAGCATGCGGCTTTGGATTGACTCCTCGATTCGATCAGCGCAACCATCCAAATGTACCGCAAACAACGATTAGTAATAAAACACGAAAGTGTCTTTGATCACTTCGTTGAATTGAGTACACGACCCACGGTTCCACTGTTGATCGATACAATCTTGCTGTGATCGGTATGATTACGAAGAATCTCCTTGATGGGTTTCGCGGTGCTCTAGCGTTCTCAAACCGGAGCGTCTCAAAGAAGACAACACGGAGTGAGTGAACCGGTAATTGAGATTCGATTGATAAAAATTGATTTGAAAACAATCATGTATTGCTTGAAGAAGAGTTTTGCAATACGACAAAGGTTTTATGAGAAGATCAATTTTCAATCAAAAATACCTTTTGTATTTGAAAGAGAATACACATTCGATGTGCTAGAGAAAGAAGAAATTTTCCAAAGTATTTTTCAATCGAGAGATACTTTTGAGTTTGAAATATGAATACACATTCGATCGCTAGAAAAGAAGATTTGCACCTCGAGCGGTTTTTCCAAAAGTATTCGTCAATTCATTTCTGGACCAAGGTTGATTCACGGTGAATCGCCCATCATTCTATCCGGTTGTCACAAGCTTGATCTTTTGCAAGATCTCACATGTCACCCACCAAGAGCTTGTTTGATGTTGGCTCTAGAAGGATTTCCATCTTCATCATGAATATATCACTCGGATGTTCTGGCAATACCACAAGGATAATGCGTAGGACTCTCAATATATTCTTACTTTCCACATTGTGTGAAACAGCAAGTCTTCATTAATTGTGTGTCCTAAAGAGATATTGTGGATGATCTCTTGGCTCTAGACTCAATAATGCATATTTGGTTCCTATCTGGAGACTAGGGAGGGTCTCCTTCTTCAATATCAACAATCTCAAGAAAATTTGATAGATAATGTCGGTTCCGTGAGAATGAAACAAGCCCTTTTAAGAGGAACTTGAGTAGCTTGGGAAGTTTAGTGCGATCGTCCTTTGGGTCCATGACGTCTTGTCTTCAATACCGGTGTTACCTTAGTAACCACTAGTAGCATATCAATGAACCGCTTTATGCCTAAGGTTGAATTAATGGAGGGCTATTTCTTTTCACCCTTTTCACATTCAATTCTTTTCATTCTTCAACCCCTTGATGCTTACGAGACTTCATTACTAGAACCTTGTTGGGTTTATTCAGTTCTAGCTCTATCTTAGTCCGCACTCTTCCCATATTCTCATTTTTCTCCCTTTTTTTTCATCATACCTAAGGACTTCTACACTATCTAGTGAATTGTCCCTGGGTAGATCTCTCCGGCTCTGGCGGGATCGTGGGAACGAATACCTAACCTAACCATCCTTATAACTCCATACATAAAGTAAATTGGTCGGTCTTTTGGTATTGTTCTTTCCTTCTTGAAACCAATTCAAAAATCATTTGGAAAATCAATCAAGGTACTTGTGATATAATATCAAAGCATTTTGTACCTTAATTGTTTTGATCATTTAGAAATGCTCCCCCTCAACATGTGCATATGGTTAGGAAATTGTTTAGCACATGGAGGCAAGAGTTCTTTTGAAATAATTTCTTTGATCACAATTTCCTTAGAAAAAGCCTTTTGATTTTCTTTGTTAAATTCTCCCCCTCAATATGTGCGTAAGATATTTGAAATAATTTTAACACATAGAGGCAAGAGGTTTTTGAAGTACTTTTCACGATTACAAAAACCATTTAAGAAACCATTTGTTCCCCCTCAATATGTGCATCGATAAACAAAAGAGTTTAGCACATATTAGAGAGAACTGCACTTTGAATCAAAGCGATCATCATTTATCGATTTCATTATTAAATCACAGATTCTCCCGATCAAAATATCAAACCCTTTGAGATTTTGGATCCCAAATGATTTAATAAGGTTTAGAAAACATGGGAGAATATGTGCATTTGTTTAAATACTCTTTTGGTTTTGGTAAAATTCTCCTCCGCAATCATGTGCATTATGTATTACAAAATCGTTTGGCACATAAAGGAAGGAGTGCTTTAGAAACAATTACCCTTTTAAAACCGATGTGAGATTTAAATCACGATCTCTCCCCGATCAAAAATTTCAAACCAAGTGAGATTTTGGATCACGATTGATTTAAATCATTTGGAAAATTTTGGGAAAGGCGTGGCTTGATTTAATTTTGAAATTGGTGATAAGGACCAAATTAAGACATTAAAGATTGTTAGTGTCGGTATGAAAGTTTTAAGAGATCTTTAAGTAAAATAAAGCGATTTCACAATCAAACAAGAACATAAAACATTTCATTTTGTAAGATCTTTGAGTTTTAAAGAAAATCATACCATGACCTAACATTAAATCTTTAAATCACCACTTTAATTAAATACAGCCGAACTTTTGTGAAGAAATATCGTTTGAAAATATTTTATTTTAAATCACTCTCCCCTCAATCGATGATCGTAGTCAAAGATTGAGTGACTTAAATTTTGATAAAATAAAGTCCTGATTTTCAAAATTAAGTCCAATTTATTTTCAAAACCAATATTTTCCATTTTCAAAAATATTTTCAAATATTTTGACAAATGGTATTATTCACTCTTTATCTGCACAAAGATTGTGTTAAGTGGTTGGTATACATTGTTGTTGTAAGGTTTGGAAGAAAACCGTCTGCGGATGCGGTGAGACTTCTACGTGCATTTTTATGCCAGCGAGGTCAAATTAAGCTCGTTTCTTCATCTGGCGATGAAGAAAACCGTCTCTTGATGCGGTGAGACCTCTTCGTTGCATTTCATGCCAACTCTCCATAGAAGTCCAATTAAGCTCCGTTTCTTCATTGTCAACCCAAGATATAGTTACCCTTTCCTTCGGCATCCAATCATCTTGATTGTTGGATCCGGATCGGAACATTCTTATATACCAATATACGCATCGTTAGTGGACACAAACAGATATATGGTGGTCGACAACACCCAAACGACAATCGACTAATAAAAGTCAATTCAACATATTAATCAAATCATACATAGGCATGGGAATAATGTGTTTATCAATCTATAATCATCTAATCCTAACAATCACATCCTAGAAACCTAGTCCTTCAACATAGCCAATAATATTTTTCAGATAAGCACGTATGATGATTAAGAAAGCCCGTTAGATGATGTAAATTTGAAAAACATTCTCCCCCTCAATCAATGACTCTTTCTGAAAAGTTTAAAAGCGCTGAAGTCATTGATTGAGTTTTGCAAATTTATGAAAACATGATTCTGATTGATTTTCAAGCAACTCGATTTCCACCATTTTGAAATACAAATATTTTTCTGAAGAATTTTAGACGGAAAAACATTTGTGTAGGAACAGCAGTCCTTCGACATACTTTCCTCAATTTGTTTTAGGATAAGTGCACGAAATATTTGAAAATTGGTTCAGTGCAACACTTTCCTTTCTTAAAGAGCGGGTTGCTATCAGAAATAATAGCAAACCATAGTTTTAAGCATGGGTTCTGATCGAGGTAGCTATGAGCCATTATTGAGCGCGGAGTTCTGATCGAAATAAGCGTAAGCCATTTGATATGTGACATGTTTTGGAAAGAATATTTACACCTCCTGCTCGAACTTTATCTATGGTCCGTGCCATTATTGAATGACATTTCTAAGACCGCAGATGTTATCGATACGAAAACATGTCTTAGAAAAATAATATTTTGGTCTTTTCAAATTTTCTCGATTTTATGGGTTTTGATGGTTTTATATTTTCTATTTTCTTTTGTTGGTTTTAAATTTTTGTATTTTGTTTTTTTTGAAAAATATTTACAAAGATAGAGTAGATGATAAAATTTAAGAAAGATGAAATCTGAGTACCAAGATACGGATATCGAGCGACACGTCGTAGAAGATAGAATTCATCATCTCTTAAACTTCCACCACCAAAGCTTGAGGCTCGAATTGAGAGAAATTGAACCATCGAGAAAGTGAGACATTGGCGGCTTCCCCCAAACCAAAAATCCTTTAGTCAAGCGATTCAAAGCTTTCTCTCGAGCTTCTCTTAGCCGGTGCACAAAGAAGCACACCATTATCATCGAACTTCTTGCTCCTTTTAAGAATAATCATCGTGATTCATCGTTCGGGTTATATCATCCAATAGAAGAATAGCAACGTTTCATCCACACTTAAATAACTCTTCTCAAATTCCTTTTCCACTTTGAAATGCAGGCGGTCCATTCCAAAAGGTGTCACGAGACAACTTCCCCACGTAGTTGAATTGATCGCGTCAGTCTCTTAGACTAGAGCTTACGAACCCGAATACACATATAACAGAAGACGGAGAAACTTATACCATCGAGTAGCGATTAAGTCAGATAGCGAAGAATAACCCGATGTATACTTTTCTCTCCCACGATGAAAGTGTATGAAGTTCAAGAACCCGAAATGCCGAATGCCCCAAGAGAGAATAGCCGATAACATTGAAGAAGCGGGCCGAATCATCGATTATCTGCGGATGACAATCTACGAAGATGTCGACTCGGAATGAGTGATTATATCTACGAATCACCGATTAAGCACTCAAGTGAAACATTTGGCGCCCCGATACACACAATTCTCTCTCCGATGATTGCGATAACATCACACACTTGTGTACCTCTTTTATCTTGACTGTTAGGAATTGGAAATTCCATGTTAAAGTGTCGGTCGCTTTAATAATGGTCTAGCATATGTTAGCTCGTAGATTTGTCGTTGTTTACGTTATTTAATAGTTAATTAGTTAGTCGGTAGCATAGAATAGTTTAGAGTAACACCGTGGAGGAAGGATTGGTCTTTACCATTGTATACGATCCACGGGCCGATGGGAGGTCGTGTATTGTGTAACTATAAATACCCTTCCATCCATGGAAGGGTGGAGCTTCTTAATCTAACCTTTTACAATTTATGAACCAAGTCTCTGCAAAAACTCCTCTTCTACTTTCTCTCTCTAATGGCAAACATGTATTTTTATCATCCAAGACCACCCAAATCATCAACACAATAATATTACGATCCTACAAATGGTATCAGAGACAAGGTTTTTGTGTTTTGATTATTTTTTGTGGTGTTTGATTCTCGTGTTAACTGTGTTGGTTTCATTTTTTTTTGTTCGAAAAATGCTTTTACAGTATTTTGGTATAACAGGTTTACATGTTTTTGTGTGCGGTTTTGGTCTAATATCAAAAGTTACGATCTTTTCATGTGAACAATATATGTCTTTGTGTCATCTAATGTCCAAAACTTATATTTGTTTTCATGTGAACAATATATGTCGTTGGTATAACGGGTTCTGATATTTGTTTTGTGTATCGATGTCTTAAAGGTAAAATACCTTTGTCAAATGGTCATATTGCCTTATCAAACTGGGTCGAAGATGAAGAGTATCATATGCGATTTTTAAGGTAAGCGGGTAAATATGAATATAATTGAATATGGTCGGAAAAACTCGTCGAAAATATTCAAAATTCTTCATAGCGACTTGTCACCTTTTGTCGATTCATTGTTTGAATGTAGCGACTTGGATATTCGTTGACCTTTTGAAAGTCAATAGCGAGTTGAGTCAAATATTACTAGCAACTTGTTATTTAACAAGTAGCGACTTTTCATTGTTAGCGACTTGACTCAAAGTTAGCAACTTGATGTAAAGATTAGCGACTTGAGTTTTGACTTATCAATAGTAATCTAGCGACTTGTGTTTCGACTTTGTGACAGAAATGATGAAGGAGAAGAACAAATGACCAAGACCACAAAACAAATACCAAACCATGAACCTCAGTTTCAATCTTATCTTCATCAGTCCAAAGTTTTTTTTTACAAAATGAAAAACATGACACCAAGATTTAAACAAACCCAAATCCATCTACTACAACAACATATCTCAAACTAACCTAACTCATACAAATAGAAAATAAACAGATCTCAGAATCGGTTCAATTACTTGAATAATCTTTCAAGATTTTTTGTTAAACCTTGTCCATCATTGATCATTAGAAGCCAAGCTTCTTAATATCCGAACTATTAAAGAAAGAACAAAACGGTCCATTTCATTCTTTCTTCTGGTTCATTTGAATGAATATCAACCTCAGCTTTCTATTGTCGTGAAATACAAGACTATCAAGAGTCATTTCCACTAAATAGAATAACATCACTGATCGAATAATTGTTCAAAGATAGCCTCGTTTTTTATGTCCGAACATGAAAAGTGCAACACTTCTTCAAAACTATTTTCTTTGGTTCATTCAAGCTCATATCAATTAAAGAAAAAGTAAACCTACCTTGATGCTTCTTGTTAATCTCGTTACCATTTCTAACGCCTCTTGATTATCTCGTTGTCATCCCTGTGGCCAAGAGGTTGTCTCGAAACCAACTACTGTGGCGAGACCAATTTGAACAACAAAGCTATAAGGTGTGAAGAAGGAGGTTTATTAGATAAGTGTTGTAATTTGTTTGTTATTGAAATTGATTTGGAGGAGGCAGACGGTGTATTTGAGATTAGGGTTTGAGAAGTTAAAGATGGGGCGGATGATTTTATTTTAGGGTTTGGTGGTTATGTGATATTAGGGATTAGGGTGGAGATAACTTATGTTTTATACCCGAAGTTTTAGGGTAGTAATATCTCAACTTGGGCCTTAAGCTGAGTTAATTTCTCAATTGGATCGGACATCTTGTTATAAAACATGGGCCGAATTATACACAATGAAATGGGCCTGATGGATGTATTGCTATGGACCGTGTGTTGTCTGCTGTTGTATTTGATGGATGTTTGTTAAATTTTTTGGTTGAATGTTCTACACCAGGGTGGCAAATTGATGAATTGTTCAAACTAAAATATCAAATGATAATATCTAAAATTCTGCATTTGGGTATTAATTTTGATACATTATTAGGTTGTGAATTGCACTTTTGGTCAATATAAGGATTCTACGTTTTCACGGCTTGAGCTTAAAATTTTTGAAAAAGATGGCTAAGGGGTCATGTACAAGTATTTCTTATGGGATACTTGAGTTACTTCATATGTTTGGTTTTGATAAAAGACTTGGACCAAGTGTGAGTATGCTGTGCAATGGTTTAGACTTGAAAGATTGGACATATGGGCTTCTCAAGATTGATGATATTAAAAGTGTGGTGATGAGATTTGTTAAAGAGATTTGACAATGTGAATTGTGATTTGAGACCTGTCGATGTTTTGAGATAATGAGTTTTGATGATAAGATTTGGTGTGCTTCAATGGGTTATGAAGTTTGGCACTTTGGTGTATACACTATCACGAAGAATATTATGTCACGGCTCGAAGAGTTTATTGAAAATGTTGACTACGGGGTTGTTTTGTACGGTATTTCTTATTTGAATTTGAAGTGAAGTTTTCCGGGCGAGTTTACTTATTTTATCTTCTTTCTTTCTACCCTTCCACGAAGATGACTTGTTTAGGCGTTTATTGAGTGTGATAAAGACTTGGCTATTTAGTTTCGGTTGTGATTCTTTCTCGCTTAACCCACAACGTAGCTATCACTTGATGTCTCATGATTGAGGATCGTCAAGAGGTTTTGTACATTGGGTACACCGTTTCTTTTCACGAGGATTAGTGCAAGCTTAAGTAACAAATCTGGGGAATGTTACGTCTTGTTCAAGTTTGGCATATCGGGTATATTTCTCCATTTGGTCACTACAATAGCCGACCGAATACGCGATTGATGTATTTACCAAAGTGTTTATTGGATGGTTGATGTTGTTGATGATGTTGGATAATGAACCGATGAACCACTGCGCATTCACCTAAAGCAAATTCACGAAACTAAAGTTGTCATAACACATTCAAGGCGACATTGTCTCGATTTTGTCTTGATTTTGTAAAATCCATGAAAGAATCTATTTCTCGGTTTAAATCATAGACACAGAAATCCGTGACAATAGAAACATCTAGTAATGGTAAAGTGCATTTAGGAGCTATCTTACGGTTTATTCTGGTTTTGTAAAATCCATGAAGAATCTATTTCTCGGTTTAAACTATGGAATTGTAAAATCCGTAATGATGGAACCATCTTGGAGAAGAAAAGTGTAATTCGGATCTTCTTGATCTTTGGTGCTTACAGTTTACGCTTCAAAGAAGGGATAAAATGGTGTATTTCATGAATTGGATGTGTGTTTGGATATTAAGTCATGGCGGTTTGGTAATTACATGGTTTCTGGGGTTATGTGCATTTAACCATGGTCGGGATGAAACCATTATCAAAGTTCACATTTAAGATCAAGGAGGCTAGATTTGAGCTTTTAACAAGATGTGACAACGGAGTTAATTCACTATTATTTATTTGAGGTTGAAGTGAAATATCACGGGCTAGTGTACTTAGTATCACGAAGGTATCGGGGATGGTTGGATGAAGATTCTTCATGATCCTTGTTCGCTTATTATCAAAAGCGAAGACTTGGAAATCTAGTTATTGTTGGGTGTCTTTACCTTTTCTTTTACCACTTGGGGGTTGGGCTCTTACCACTACAAAATAACTATCACTTTAAGGAGTTACGTTGTAGTGCTCAGTGTCACATTCAATTGTGGATTTTCAAGAGGTAATGTATGTCTTATACTTGATGGTTGGTTGGTTGAAGAGTATAGAGTACATAGAGAGTACTTAGAGATGCTAATGGAAATCGGCACCACTCATTGTTACATATGTGAAAGTTTAAGTCACGAGTTCGGGGTAGTTTACTTCAGGGTCAAATTCATTATATCGGGTTTTCTCCATCAGGTGTCACTACTAAGAGCCTACTGAATGATAATGGGGTTGATTACATGTTTTGCCAAAAGAGATTGAAAAGAGAGAGATTATGACGTTTGAATACTTCAATTCAAGCCTTGTTCCTCAAAGAAAAGAAATGTGTACGCTTCAGTGCGCATTATCTTCGGAATAAGAGAAATCTTCTTATTTATGACCATTCTCTTCAACATGCTTCATGCTTTTTCCATGCGCTTTCAAACATCAAGTGAACTGGGCTACCATTGACTGTTTTCTTATTCCACTTGCTCAACTATAATGACGATGGTGACATCATGTGCTAATTTTGTGGGGGAGAAGTGTGAATTGAATACATTTGGATGATTTTCACTTATTTAATCAAGAATGGCAACTCCGTATGCAATTCTTTAGGGGGAGAAGAAGTATGATAATTCTGCATGATTGATTGTTATTAGAGAATAAATGGTCAAACGGCTCCAAACTCATGTAAGAACCGAGCTTCTTCTTATCGGGTCATTTCTACATGGAGTTTCTTCTAAGCCGTTGGTTGACATCTTCACTCGGTTGATGAGTTTATCGACAAAGTGCTTCGGTTAATGCTTCACGTATACATCAACATGATGATTCGAACAATCTCTCTGTTCTTGTTTGATGTGATTGGTAGTTTGGTGTTACCATCTTGTGTGTTCGTTGCGGCACGATTCTTTGATTTCCTTGATGAACATCTTTACATTCTTGTTTGATTGGGAGGGATTTTAGTTAAGGAGTTTGCAAGATGTAAGTTAATTGGGATGCTTTTGGTGGGATGCTTTTGGTGTGAGTTGAAGATGTTAACTATCTATTCCCCAATGAACAATCTTGAAGAAGGTCGAGTCTACAGTATGTTCTACATTTTTTTATGCATGTTAGAAGACTAAAGACGAGTTGCATTTAACGATCTAAAGACTTCTTCTTAATCGAGCATTTATCAAGCAGTTTTCGGTTTAGGGAGAACACTAATTGGGGAGGGTGAAATGTCGATTTAATCCCCAATTAGACTTGCTCACATTCTTGACAAGTTGATTCTCACATAGACTTCAAGTGTTCTTCTCAAAAGATTTCTAGTATTTGGGCTTACAAAGAGTTCTTTGATTATGAAGTGTCAAAACCCGGCAGGGGAAGGAACACGTATCTAAGCGAGTAAACTTGATGAACTTAATACTTCTAAGTAATTGAAGATATCCCGCGAAGACAAATGTTATTACATGAGAGAAACTCAAGGTTTGACTCATGGCGAGTAAACTTGATTAACAATTCTTCTAAGTGATTGAAGATATCCGGGAAGACAAATGTCATGACCGCAGAGAAACTCAAGTTTTACTCATCAAGGCTTTTAGTGTTCTTATTCCAACTACGTGGGGAAGAGATGTAAGAGTTAGTTTTGATGATGAAAGAGGTACACAAGTGTGTGATGATTTTGATGCTATCGCAATCATCGGGAGAGAAATTGTGTACATTGGGGATGCTCGAGTTGTTTTACTTGAGGCTTAATCTGTGATTCGAGATATAATCACTTATTCGGAGTGGACATCCGCAGATTGTCATCATGAGATAATCGATGATTGACTGTTTCTTCAATGTTATCGGTTATTCTCTCTTTAGGCATTCGGTGCCAGTTCTTGAGCTTCATACACTTTCTTGAGGGAGAAAAAGTATACATCGGGGTTATTCTTTGGCTTTTGGACTTAATCGCTACTTGATGGTATAAGTTTCTTTGTCTTTGGGTATATGTGTATTCGGGTTCGTGAGCTCTAGTCTAAGA
The DNA here is from genome assembly GCA_022545495.1 of Chrysanthemum lavandulifolium. Taxonomy (NCBI): domain Eukaryota; kingdom Viridiplantae; phylum Streptophyta; class Magnoliopsida; order Asterales; family Asteraceae; genus Chrysanthemum; species Chrysanthemum lavandulifolium. Next base: position 222,944,186 of record CM040243.1, on the reverse strand, counting down.
GATTGGCGCATCAATTCAACTACTCGGGAAGTGGTCTCTTGACACCTTTTGGAATGGATTAAATCGAGACTTGATGGTTATGAAATGTGAGAAGATTATTTAAATGTGGGATGATACGTTCTTTCTTTGTTCTATTGGATGATATAACCTCGAGCGAAGAATCACGGTGATTATTCTTAAAAGGAAGCGACAAGATCGATGATATGGTGTGCGTCTTTGTGCATCGGCTAAAGCAAGCTTGAAAGAAAGCTTAGAATCGCTCAATAAGAAGATTTACTGGTTTGGGGGGAAGCTACCAAAGTCTCACTTTCAAGTGGCTCAATTTCTCTCTTCGATTCAAGAGCCTTGGAAGCTTTGGTGGTGGAAGTTTAAGAAATGATGAATTCTATCTTCTACGACGTGCTGTTCGATATCCTTATCTCGGTACTCATATCATCATCTTCTTAAACTATATCATCTTCTCTATCTTTGTATATATTTATTAAAAAACAAATAGAAAAATATAAAACCAACAAAAACAAAATAGAAAAATATAAAATCAACAAAATTCCATAAAAATTTGAAAAATCAGAAAAGACCAAAATATATTGTATTTCTATGACATGTCTTCTGGTATCGATAATATCTGTGGTCTTAGAAATGTCATTCAATAATGGCACGGGACCATAGATGAAGTTCGAGCATGAGGTGTAAATATTTCTTTTCCAAACATGTCAAAAAAAATGGCTTGCAGTTACTTCTGACTGTGACCCGCGCTTAAACCATGGCTTGTTATTATTTTCGATAGCAACCCGCTCTTCAAGAAAGGAAAGTGTTGCGCTAAACCTATTTTCAAAATATTTCGTGCACTTATCCAAAAAACTATTTGAGGAAAGTATGTCGAAGGACTGCTGTTCCTACACAACTGTTTTTCCGTCTAAAATTCTTCAGAAAAATATTTGTTGTTTTCAAAAAGTGGTGGTAAATGAGTTTCTTGAAAATCAATCAGATTCAGAGTTTTTCGTAATAATTGAAAACTCAATCAATGACTTCTGTGCTTTTAAACTTTTCAGAAAATAAGTCATTGATTGAGGGGGAGAATGTTATTAAATTTACATCATCTAACGGGCTTTCTTAATTATCTTATATGCTTAATTAAAAATCATGTTAACCTACGTTGAAGGACTAGGTGCCTAGGATATGATTGTTAGGATTAGATGATTAGAGTTTGATAAACACATTATTCCCATACATTTGAGTGATCGATTGATATGTTGAATTGAATTTTATTAGTCTATTCTTTGTTTGGGTGATGTCGACCACCATATATTTGTATGTGTGTTCACTAACGTATCACGGTATTTTGGTATATAAGAATGTTCCCGATCCGGATCCCACAATTGAAGATGATTGGATGCCGAAAGGAAGGGTAACTATATCTTGGGTTGACAAATGAAGAAGCGAGCTTAATTGGACTTCTATGGAGTGTTGGCATGGAAAAATACAACGTAAGAGGTCTCATTGCATCGTGAGATGGTTTTCTTCTAAGTGATTGAAGAAACGGAGCTTAATTTGACCTCGGTTGGCATTAGAATGCAACGTAAGAAGTCTCACCGCATCGTGACGGTTTTTCTTCAAGCCTACGGCAACAACATAAGCTTCTCAACCACCTAACGCATCTTTGTGCGAGGATACCATTTTTAAAACAATTTTCAAATAATATTGTTTTGAAAATGGAAAATATAGTTTTGAAAATAAACTTGACTAAAATTTGAAAATCACGGACTTCATTTATCAAGACTATAAGTCACTCAATCATCGACTACGGTCATCGATTGAGGGAGAGTGATTTAAAATAAATTATTTTCAAACAATATTTCTTCATAAAAGTCCGTTTATGCGCTAAAATGTGATGATCTAAAGATTTAATGTTATGTCATGGTATGATTTTCTTTAAAACTCAAAGATCATCAAAATGAAATATTTTACATTCTTGTTTGATTGTGAAATTGTTTTATTTTACTAAAAGATCTCTTAAAACAATCATACCGACACTAACAATCTTTAACGTCTTAAATTGGTCCTTATCTCGTCATTTTTCAAAACTAAATTTTGCCACGTCTTTCCCCTAAAATTTTTCCAAATGATTTAAATCAATCGGGATCCAAAATCTCAATTGGTTTGAAATTTTTGATCAGGGGAGAGATCATGATTTAAATCTCAAATTTGTTAAAATGGAATTGGTTTTAGTCCTTTAAAGGCACTCCTGCCTCCATGTGCCGAACGATTTCTAAACACATAATGCACATGTTGAGGGGGAGCATTTATCCAAAAACAAAATGAGTATTTAAACACGACACATTTTCTCCCATGTTTTATAAACCTTATTAAATCACTTGGGATCCAAAATCTCAAAGGGTTTGATATTTTGATGGGGAGAATTTGTGATTTAATAATGAAATTTGATAAATGGTGATCGTTTGATTCAAAGTGCGAGTTCTCTCAATATGTGCTAAACTCTTTCGTATATTGATGCACATATTGAGGGGAGCGAATGGTTTATATTGGCAATCGTGAAATGTGCTTCAAAGAACTCTTTCCTCATGTGATAAAATGATTTCACTTACCCTATGCACATATTGAGGGGAGAATTTTACCAAGAAAATCAAATGGCTTTTAAATGCGAAATTGTGATCAAAGAAAATATTTCAAAGTCCTCTTGCCTCCATATGCTAAACAATTTCTAAATCATATGCACATGTTGAGGGAGGTTTTCTAAATGATCAAAACTATTAAGGTACAAAATGCTTTGATCTCGTATCACAAGTACCTTGATTGTTTTCCAAATGATTTTCAGTTGGTTTCATGAAGGAAAGAAGCTGTACCAAAGACCGACCATTTTACTTTATGCATGGAGTTATAAGGATGGTGAGGTTAGGTATTAGTTCCCACGATCCGCGAGCCGGAGGGATCTACCAGGGACGATCCACTAGATAGTGTAGAGTCCTTGGGTATGATGAAAAAAGAGAAAATGAGAAAATGGGAAGAGTGCGGATGAGGCAGAGCTAGTCTTGGAATAAACCCAACAAGGTTCTAGTTATGAAGTCTCGGTAAGCCGAAGGGGTTGAAGAATGAAAAAGAATTGAATGTGAAAGGGTGAAAATAAATAGCCCTCCATTAATTCAACCTTAGGGCGATAACTGGGTTCGGTACATATGCTTCTTGGTGGTTACTAAGGTAACACTTGGTATTGAAGACAAGGCGTCATGGACCCAAAGGACGCCTTGCACTAAACTTTCCATGCTACTCAAGTTCCTCTTAAAGGGGAACCGACATTATCTATCGACTTTCTCTAGAGATTGTTGATATTGAAGAAGAGACCCTCTCCCTAGTCTCCGAGATAGGAACCAAATGTGCACAATTGAGTCTAGAGCCGAGATCATCCACAATATCTCATTAGGACACGAATTAATAAAGACTTGTTGTTTCACACAATGTGGAAAGTAAGAATATATTAAGAGTCCCACGCATTATCCTTGTGGTATTGCGGAATATCCGAGTGATATGTAAAAGTATTCACGATGAAGATGGAAATCCTTCTAGAGCCAACATCAAACAAGCTCTTGGTGGGTGACATGTGAGATCTTGCAAAGATCAAGCTTGTGACAAGCGGATAGAAACAATGGGCGATTCAATCTTGAATCAACCTTGGTCGAGAAAAGGATGGACGAATACCTTTGAAAACCGGTCGTTGTGCTCAAAAGTCTTTTCTCTAGCTCATTGAGTGTGTATTAATCTTTCAAAATTAAAAGGGTATTTATGATTGAAAATTGATTTTCTTATAAAACCTTGAGTCATTACAAAACTCTTTCTTCAAGCAATACGCGATTGTTTTCAAATCATTTTCATCAAGGAGATTCTTAGGAATCCTACGATCACAAGCGATACTTGTCTTGATCAGCGGGAACCGTGGGCGTGTACCTCAATTCAAGAAAGTGATCAAAGACACTTTCGTGTGTTTTATTGCTAGCATTGTTTGCGGTATATTTAGACGGTTGCGGTGATCGAATTGAGGAGTCATTCAAAGCAGTATGCTCACGCATCCACACTTAATTGAAGAAATCATGACTAGTGCATATCTACATAATCGGCTCGATATTTCTATACTATGCCTTCGCTACTCTGCAAATATCATGAACGATAAAGCTTCCGCTACTCGATGGAAAGATGTCATGATTCAAAAGTGTGAGCATGTCGGTCGAAAGTCACAACTTCACATGATGGCAACACAATAAAGGGTGATCCGAGAGATTTACGTGGTTGATGATCTCGATGAAAGCTCGAAGATCATCAAAGATGTGGATCAGTTTTATGGCCTCCACTTAAAGTACAAATCAACGCGGACTTTAAAGAATCGCTACTTAAACACAAAGATTGCGGAAATGAAGAATTCAAGTCTCGAGCTCAAGAGCGAAGTTGGTGCGTGCAAACAGTCAAGCTAAATCACTCGAAGCACGCCACTTGTGAATGGCGGACCGTAATCGACTTAAAGCCGCTAAGCACGAATGCAATGAAGATCGGAGAGTATAGTGTTTCCCAGTCGTTAAGTCCCAGCGGTAGTGCGAGAATAGTCAAGCGTAAAGTGATCGAGAGGATTTGAGCGGGAAAGGATAGTGATTGATCTATACCTAAAGAAAGCCCATAAACTACGGGGGCTTAAATTCAAATTAAAGAAAGTTAAAAGATAAAAAAATGTTAAATAAACGCTATCACTATATTTAAAATGATGTTTTGTTTTATGTTTTATAAAGCGAAATTAAAATTACGTAACGTCTGAATGAAGCGTGAAACTTACACAATATAAATCCTAAAATATGAAAATGACATTTTACAAACCTAATGATAAAATAAAATTATTAGAAAAGAAAATTATTTTATAACTATTTATCTAATTATTATTAATTAAAAACTATTTTAACTATTTAATATTAGCCTAAAATGTAAGAAATTATGAAATAAAGCTAGAAAAATAAAATTATGACTTAGAAAAATCTAAAATATCAAAATAGAATTTTCAAAACTATTTTTGTATTTTTCGATTATTTTGTATTTTCTAGGAATTAAAACTATTAAAACTAATTAAATTACTAAAATTACAAAATAAACTATGAAAATCTGGAAAATTACTTTTTACTTTTATATTTATCTAAACCTAAGAAAATTGAAAAATTATTTTTTGAAACTTTTACGAATTATTTGTATTAAAAGCTATTTAAAAATGCTTAAAACTAATTTAAATTAAGAAAAATAGCAAACATCTTGGAAAAATCTGAAAATTTCAAGAAAAGTCTAAAATACTATTGAGAATCTAGGAAAAATAGAAAAACATGTGGTTGTTTGGAGGAAAATGAACCGATGTGTCAAGTGTTTAAGAATAAGCACTTTTAATAAGCAAATGGAGTCCAAAAGCCACCAATCAATACAAAAGCTATAATATGCTAAAGGAACTTAAAAGCAACAAGTCTCAACTGCTTTAGACCTCAAAATAACAAGATGATAAGATTTGATGACTTTGAGCTTTTGGCTAAAAATCGGACTTGAGGCGACTTTGGGCTTAAAATAAGCAACTAGATAAGCTAAAAACTAGAAAACAGAACAAGGGACTTGAAGGAGACTGGCCAAGTGCTTACAAGCCAAAGACCAGACCTTGGTGAGCCAAGGTGAGCCTTGTGCAAGCTTTGCACACACACTGTCTGAGACTCGGTGTTAAGCGGAGTCAATCTTGTGAAGCAAATGACCCTATGTTCACAAGCCATTATGAAGCTTATAGATAATTCACAAAAATACACAAAATTGGTAATAATAAAATAGACGGATGAACTTTTCAAACCTACAAGGTTCATTTGATTTGGCCTATAAATGAGCCCAAGAAAAATCACTCGATTGGGCTTAAAAGCTGGATTTTCAATGTTTTGACTTTTGACAATTGGAGTTTTGACTTTCATGAGTTTTGATCCAACTTTGTGGTGAAAATGATGTTAAATGATAAAGCAAAGGCGATGCAACCTATGTTTATGAATTCTAAACATAAAACAAGTGTTGGCTTATTTAAAAATCCAACAGTTAAGATCTTAAGAGAGTTTAATGGAATTGTTGACTTATTGCATTATGACACAAGAATATGATGATATGAGTCTCAAATGACTAAACAAACATGAAACACCGAGGGCTTAACACTGAATAAACCTAAACCATAGTTCAAGCAATACATCCAAACACACTGTTAATAAGCGCTTTTATAATCAAAACTACCCAAACTGCTAAACTGGCTTATGCCATTGATCAAACTAGGTTTCACTATCCTAAATACACCTTAATAAACAAGATTGAACAGTTTAAGACTACAAATACAAATAAAAACACAATATGGAAACTTTGTGAAAACTGAAATTTAGAATGTTACTCACATGTGTCCAAATTGTTTGCAAGCCAAAACCAAACCAAATCCTATACTACCCTAAGCTATTTCCAACCCATTTCAGCCACTGCAACAACCCAAGATCACCATTTTCCAATTTTAGCTCCCCAGTTGACTTTTGTTGACCATCAACCAAATTTGCTTGAAAATGTTATCCAAGCTTACCAAAAGCTCTAATAAGCTTAAGTGAGCTTATTGGAACTGAACAAAAAGCTAATTGAAGCTTGAATGCAAGATTTTGAAATTAAATTTCTCAACAGTGGACTTTAAAACATGAAATGTAAGTGAAACCTGAAATTGAGATTTGAAATGTATTACAGTGACAAAGTAGCTCAATTAGAGTACAATAAAGCTTAAGTTTACATTCTAAAACATTAATTAAGATAACTTGCCAAAAAACGACATACAAAGAAATTAAAACTAAAACTACTTTGTTCCATCATTCATCTTCCTCTTTATACTTCAAAAGTCTTACGTGTCCTCACGGCGAGATCCCACTCTCAATTTGACCAATGGGAGTAGAGAGTCGGTTGGCCTTTGATGATTTTGGCGGAAATGGGTAATTTGAGCTCTGTTGACCTTTGGCGCAACTAAGGGGTGAGAGGTGTGATGATGAGGGGTTGAGGTGATAAGGGTGCGAGGGATAAGGGTGGTGGAGAAGGTGAGATGCGAGAGGAGTAGCGAGGCAAGTGGAAGGGATAAGCAGATTGCATAGTGGGAAAGTTTTATTCGTTTGACTTTGGTTTGTTGGAGGTCCAAAATCTTGAATATGACGGGGTCAAAAGCAGGTTAAAGCGGTCAATTTCAATTTTGACAAGGCGAGTTTATAATATTACAAGGACCTTTGTGCAATTTTAAAATGTAGGGACTAGAGCGCCAATTCCTCAAAGATGTTTGAGGCTGAAATTGACAAGTTCCAAAAGTACAAGGACCAAAGTGACATTTTCAAAATTCGAGGACCAAACTTGACATTTATGAAAGTTCGGGGACCTTTTACGCCATTTTCTCAAAAGATTTATTCAAGGACCATTTTGACAATTTAGAATAATTAGGGACCTTGATTAACATTTTTCTTTATTTTGCTTTACCGAGGGTTGTTTTGACAACTTTTACAACTTGGGGACTAAAGCGCCAATTATGCAAACTTTATCGTTTTCACAGTTTTGATATTTTGCATTTAAAACACATAAAACACTTATTTGTGATATTTTTATCATTTGATGCATTTAAAGTGTTTCGGATGTTTTTGCGTTTAAATGGTACAAAATGATGAGTATTTAGACACTCATCGAAGTCGAGGATAGAATGCTAGGAAGCAAAATGTATTTCATGGGGTGACCTCCTTAGGGAGATTGTTAGGGTGGAAATTCCATGTTAAAGTGTCGATCGCCCATATAATGGTCTAGCATATGTTAGCTCGTAGATTTGTCGTTGTTTACGTTATTTAATAGTTAATTAGTTAGTCGATGGCGTAGAATACTTTAGAGTAACACCGTGGAGGAAGACGGGTCTTTACCCACCGTATACACGATCCACAGCCGATAGGAGGTCGTGTATTGTGTAACTATAAATACCCCTTCCATCCATGGAAGGGGTGGAGCTTTTCTTAATCTAACCTTTTACAATTTATGAACCAAGTCTCTAGCAAGAAACTCCCTCTCTTCTACTTTCACTCTCTAATGGCAAACATGTATTTTGATCATCCAAGACCACCCGAATCATCAACACAATAATATTACGATCCTACAGAAACTTTCTCTTCCATCTCTTCCCCCACATACTTGGAATAAGAACACTAAACGCCAAGAGTCAAACCTTGAGTTTCTCTGCGGTAATGACATATGTCTTCCCAGGATTTCTTCAATCACTTAGAAGTATTATGCTCATCAAGTTTACTCGCGTTTAGATGCGTGTCTCCTTCCCCTTGCTGGTTTGGATACTTGGAATCGACAAAACATTATAAGCCCAATACTTGAAATCATGAGAAGATCGCTTGAAGTCTTTGTGAGAATCAACTTCTTTGAAGAATGTGAGCAAGTCTAATTGGGGATTAAATTCGACATTTCACTCTCCCCAATTAGTGCTCTCCCTAAACCGACAATTTGTTTGATAAATGCCCAGATTAAAAGAAGTCTTTAGATAATCAAATCTGACTCGTCTTTAGTCTTCTAACATGTAGTAGAAATGTAGAACCATTCAGACTCGACCTTCTTCAAGATTGTCCGGTTGGGGAATAGAAAGTCAACATCTTCAACTCACCAAATGCATTCCCGTTAACATACATATAGCAAATCTCCTTAACTAAGATCCTCCTAATCAAACAAGAGCGAAAGATGTTCATCAATGAAATCACCCGACAACTAGAAGCACTTTGTCATTAATCTCATTAGCCGGTGTGAAGATGTCAACCAACGACTCTTAGAAGAAACTCCATGAAGATGACCCGATAAGAAGAAGCTCGGTTCTTACATGAGTTTGGAGCCGTTTGACCATTTATTCTCAGAATTAAATCAACCATGCAGTAAATTCACACTTCTTCTCCCCCTCAAGAATTGCATACGGAGTTGCAATTCTTGATTGAATAAGTGAATATCATCAAAATGTTCTATTCACACTTCTCCCCCGCAAAATTAGCACGTGATGTCACCATCTTCATTATAATTGAGCAAGTGGAATGAGAAAATAATCAATGGTAGCCCGGTTCACTTGATAATTAAAAGCGCGTGGAAAAAGCATGAAGCATGTCGATGAGAATGGTCATTAGTGAGAAGATTTCTCTTCTTGGAAGATAATCGCCTTCAAGCGTACATTTCTTTTCTTTAGGTACGAGGCATGAACTGTTGTGTTCATCGTCATAAATCTCTCTCTTTTCAATCTCTCTTGGCAAACTTGTAATCAACCCCATTATCATTCGGTAGGCTCTTTTTCGTGACGGTGATGGAAAAACCCAATATGATGAATTTGACCACAAGTAAAACAATCGAACTCGTGACTTAAACTTGCACATATGTAACAAAGAGCGGTGCGAGACTTCATCCTCCATTGAATCTCTAAGTACTCTATACTCTTCATCCAACCAACCATCAAGTATAAGGCGTACATCACCTCTTGAAAATCCACAATTGAATGTGACCTTTGAGCACTACAACGTAACTCCTTAAAGTGATAGTTATTTTTGTGGTGATAGAGCCCAATTCCCCAAGTGGTAAAGAAAAGGAAAAACTCACCCAACAATAACTAGATTCCCAAGTCTTCATTTTTGATAATAAGCTTGAACAAGGATCTTGAAGAATCTTCATCCATCCATCCCGATACCTTGGATACTAAATACACTCGCCGTGATATTTCACTTCAACCTCAAATAAAGAATAGTGAATTAACCCGTTGTCACATCTAGTTAAAAGCTCAAATCTAGCCTCTTTGACCTTAAAGTGAACTTTGATAATGGTTTCATCCGACCATGGTTAACAAAGACGTAACCCGTATAACCATGTAATAGCCAAACCGCCATGAGACAATCCAAACAAACACCCAATTCTTGAAGTACACCCTTTATCCTTTCTTGAGCGAAATCGTAGCACCGACATCGGATAAGATTCGATAAACGCTTTCCTTTCTCGGGATGGTTCCATCGTATGGGATTTTACAATTCTATGGTTTAAACCGAGAAATAGTTTCTTCGTGAGTTTTACAAAACCAAGAATAAACCGCAAGATAGATCCGGAATGCACATTACTTTAATCGGATGATTCCATTGTCACGGATTTTACAAGTCTATGATTTAAACCAAGAAATAGTTTCTTCGCGGGATTTTACAAAATCAAGACTAAACCGTAAACAATGTCGGCTTGAATGTGTTATGACAACTTTGGTTTTGGTAAATATCATTTTAGGGAACATGCAGCGGTTCATCAACGATTCTTAACCCGTATGTGAACAACTTCACAAACCATACTAAGTCGAGTAGTATACACTACTTTCCTGAAGGTTTCCCAATGATGGTTTTGAACAAACGTCTTGAAAAATCACGGTAGACGGATTTAAGATTTTGCTTAGGCGTAAGTATCTTTGACATTTTGTGGCGTCCGAATATCTCATGAGAATTCTTTGAAATTGAACCTCCATTGATTCATCGGTGATAGTAATGACCACACATGGAGATAACGTCACTTCAATAATACCGTACACAAACCCGTAGTCATTTATCACTTTTTCGCTCAAGCCGTGAATTTTGTATCCTCCGTGAAAATATATCATACCAAAATACCATTCTTTATACCAAATGTTATCACAACATTTTGTTAATTTTGACATTAACAAAGTTAGATACTATCATTTTGATATTATAACTACACGAGTTCGACCCTAGTTACGTTAACTTAATTACAACCCAATCCATCTTTTGATCCATCAACAGAAGCGTAATAGCACTAAAGCCCACGATCCAAAAAATATCCAAAATCGATGAAAATACCACACCATCCGGTCCATTAGCTAAAACCCGCTCCGATGAACCCACGCATCCGAATATAAGTGACCACCTAAACACACTAACCTAATTTAACCCTAATATGTCTCAAAACACACAAACCTAAACACACACTAATAACAATCCGCCTCTACTTAAAATGCTCCACCAAAAAAATTATATCTCATCTTATCATATCATCCAAAATCGATCTAAACTCAAATCACCATCATCATCTTAACCTAATTAATCTCACTACACTCTTCTTCTTCTCATCAAAGCGGTAATCGAACAACACCACAGGGATGCTTTGTTGATCATTGATTCGACATAGCCACATAGCCAGGATGGTTACTAAGTGGTTTGGCCACGTCAAGCCCTAAACTTGGACATGTCAAGGTAGGTTTAAGTTTCGTTTTGTTTTTATTGAGTTTTGAGTAAAATAACCAAACAATAAACCGATTTTATCAATCTTGATAAACATCAAATTATATCGATTTAGATAAAAATGAAGAAGCAAAGCTTATACAATGGATCTGTGATGTTATGTTAATACTCAAAAAATCTTTGAGCGATTGTGAAAGAGTTTAACTGCGATATTCGTTTTTTTTTCTTTGAATATTCGGATATTAAGACCAAGTGGTTGAAACAATGATCTATGATGGATATGGTAGTTGCTTCCTTTTAAACATACATGGTTGATGAATATTTCGGATCTGTTGTAGTTGTTTCATTTACCATTTCGTTTTAATTTATTAAAAACAAAGGACCGGTGATGTATTGAGACTGAGGTTCACGAGTATTTGGTTTTTGGTACGGTAAAGGTTTTGATTGAGACAACAAGTCGCTATATCTAAACCGACACAAAAATCAAACCCCACCAAGTCGCTAATATTTTTCACAAGTCGCTAACATTTCAGTTTGACTCAAAGTCAAACCGCCACCAAGTCGCTTCATTTTTTTTTTACCACAACTCGCTAACTTGTAAAGACAAGTCGCTATCATTTTGACACAATTAAGCAGTGCGTTAAATAACAAGTCGCTAGTTGCGTTGACTAAATAGTCAACATGCTTTGAGTACACAAAATCTGGACAAGTCGCTACATTAAAATACATTGCATCCGGACTATTTTGTGACAAGTCGCTAGCAAGATTTTGATAATTTCCGATGAGTTTTCGACCAAATTCGACCATATTCATATTTACCCGAGCGCATATGAAATGCTTCATTGACCGATTGACTTCACAAATATGACCAATATGATATGACCATAAATACATCATGGATATGGTACAAAAGAGCGTCATATAAAGTCGAGACAAAACTTTTGGACAAAAGACTTGACACAGAACAAATATTGTAAACATTGAAAGACCAAGACTTTATTGACCAAAAGAGGATACAAAGCTGTCATAAACTGTTAACCATAATAATATGAAAAAAAATAGTTTTTCCGACCCAAAAATAGTTCAAAAAACAGTCTAAGACAAGATACAAAACCATAAAAAAATCAACCAACACAATAACCATGGCTCTGATACCAATTGTTAGGATCGTAATATTATTGTGTTTGATGATTCGGGTGGTCTTGGATGATGGAAATACATGTTAGCCATTTAGAGAGAGAAAGTAAAGAGATGGGTGTTCTTGGTAGAGACTTGCTTTGAAACAAATGAAAGGTTAGATTATGAAGCACCACCCCTTCCAAGGATGGAAGGGGTATTTATAGTTACGGACATAACGACCTCCTGACGGCCTGTGGATCAGGTATACAGTGGGTAAAGACCCGTCCTTCCTCCACGGTGTTACACTAAACTAATCTACGCTACAAACTAACTAATAAACTACTAAATAACATAACAAACGATATGTCTACGAGCTAACTTATGCTAGATAACACTTGGGGTGACCGACTCTTCACATATGGAATTTCTAATTCCTAACAAGTGTAGCCACTACATGAATGATCCTCCAAATTAAGAGCCGCATTAAAGTCACCCAACAAGACCCAAGGCTACTACGCATAAAACCGGCATGACATACAACATTGCTCCAAAGTGCACGACGGTTCACATAATAATTATCTGCATACAAAAGGAACAAAAAGGGTTTTGTTTTCCTTGCGAATATTAACACGAACATGCATAATTTGGTTAGTTTGAGACATAATCATAACATCAACAATGTCGTCATTCCGACCAAGAATAATACGGATCCCTTATCACAAAGATTACCATTAGACGTCCATTTCCATCTACGACACATTCGACATGTGTCATACACCACAAAAGCATCCACATGAGATTCCAAAACCGCACACACACTAAGATTATATTCGTTAAATACCTGTCTAACCTCTTTTTGCTTAAGGGAGTGGTTCAAACCCCTTATATTCCAAGAGGCGATATTAAACATCAGGAACATTCAAAGCGGGAGTGCTTGCCCCCGGTTTATCAAACAAATTACCTGATTCATCAAATACATTCTCAACCTCGTCATCATCATCCAACTCATTATTTTCATCAACACCATCATAAGCCCGCGAGAATCAAACGGGTTCGATGTAGTCGCATTAATGACCAAATTTGGAGAAGTTACCTTAGGTGTATGATGGCTATTACTATTAATAACATTACGAGCGGGTTGGCTATCCTCATTAGGTTTAAATTGTTACTAAGTAAAAGCACCTATCGGGTTAGGTGGATTACCAGAACTAGTACTAGCTTCCTATTGAGAAGGTGTGCTAGTTGAAGGAGTGGTGACAGCTTTGGACCTATAATACATATTTTTACCAACTGGCACCCCATTAAACATGTTCCCAATTTTCTTATCTTTAGCACCCTTTTTAGTTTTACCCTTTCTTCCCACTTGTTGAAACCCGTCATTATTTTCCTCCATAACCGGTGTAGTCACAACTTTCTTAGGACAGGCTGATAAGGATTTAAAACGTACACTTTTAAGGGGTCATTTAAGCCCTTAATCGACCACTTTATATCCGTTCTTGCTTAATTTCGTTCCTTTTCACTTTTAGGTCTCTTGGAAGCAAAATGATGGAATGATGCATATTTGGACGAAAAGGAGTGAATACATGAAGAAAATGGCAAAGTCAAGATCGAAGCCACCCAAGTTGCTCAATGAACTGATGGCGTCCCAAAAAGGGAGACGCCGTCCTCTACATATTTGATAAATACAGCACCGACGGCTCGGTGGAATTTTTGCTCATAACACTGATGGCGTCGAGTTTGAAGAAGGGCGTCACTCGGACTTTTCATCTCGAATCGCCCGGATCCGGAACCAAGACGGCGTCTATATGAAGCCCGACGGCGTCACATCTCAACATGGCGTCGTCCATCGATAACTTGCCAAGGCGAAAACCCTAATGACGGCGATTTGACGTCCCACTATAAAGCGCGGCAGGTCAAAGTGTAAATCTATATATAATTCGATTTTTACGCATTTAGGAGGTAGACTTTTGGAGTAAAACCTAAATGTTTGTAGTCCGACTTGGACGGTATCTTAGGGTCCCAAACCTTATTTTATACATCAAGATAAGTGTTTTAATCCAATAGTATCATTATGTCTTCCATTTATTGTGTGTATGCTTTCTTGTTTAACATGTCTAGCTAAATTTCTTGTGTGTTTGCTTATATCTATGAAACCTAGTTATTAATTATTGTTAGGTTGTCTCTTATCTTAATTGTAATTGGCTTAGGAGTGCAACTAGGCTATCGTTGTGTTTAAATACTTGAGTAATCTTTGTGAAAATTAGTTTATGAATCACTTAGCGGATTTCGTAGTCTAAACATCCAAAGATAACCTTAAAGTTAGTTTATGAATTACTTAGTGGATTTCGTATGCAATAACCTAAAGGTAATCTCAAAGAGTTAGGGCATAGGCACACTCTACGACCTTAGAATAAACTTAGTGGATTTCGTGATGCAATAACCTAAAGGTAATCTCAAAGAGTTGGGGCATAGGCACACTTTCTACGACCTTAGAAAACACAACGTTAAGAATAAGGGCGTGACAATTCAACCAACAATAAAAGATAACTAGGAGTAATCGTATCTAGGTAAACACATTTTTTATCATCATACGAGCACACAATCAAATAGACATAGCTACCCGTAGTAATAGATAATTAGAATAGTAGAAGTAATCGGTAGAAGTACCACCCCTAAACCAATTGCCCCGAGATTTTACCCTTAGCTTTCTAAAAAACCAATAAAAGATAAAAAAAGAATCATCCTCAACCCCACCTTATCGTAATACACTTCTTGCTAGCATTTCTATTATCAATACCCGAGGCTTACCCAATACTAAACTACAACGATTAGGTTCACTGCCTAGGGTGTTGAAAAACTTGCTCGACGAAAAGGAAGTTCCTTTGACCCCGAACGCGCTTCGTACGCGCATCACAAGTATCAACAGAATGGCCAAAAATAAAACAAACATCACACCTTGGAGGTTTCCATTCATATTCCACCTAATAGTTTCAGTAGAAAAGCCATAAGGGACCCCTACTGTGATAAATTCCTTAAGGGAAGCACTAGAATCAATCTGAATTAAGCAACGAGCAAAGCTACTCCTACCCCAAGAATCAATGCACATAGAGCTAGTATAGGAATCAAGCATAATAGGCTTGATGTGTGTAAAATGATACTAATACCATCCTCATTAAAAACCTGTAATGGAACATCATGAAGTTTAACCCAAACCGGGATACGGGTTAACTCCTCTTTCATCAAGCTATTACTCATGGTTCATTTTTTTAAGTATAATAGGGTTGTTTTTAATCATCCACGACCTTCCTTCAAGAACTGCTTCCAAACCAACCTGGGAATCAAACTTAAAGAAAAAGAAACCATTTGCATTCATCATAATACGTTTTAACCCATACTTAGCCCAATTGTTACGAATAAAGTATTCAATCACCGAAAAAGCAATGCGCTTTCCAATAAAATACCCATAAAGAGTGTTTTCAAATTTGGTACTAATTGTTTCAACAACTTTACGAGGAATGGACACATCAACACCTGTAAACACATTATCAACCTTAAGGGTACGAAAGTTAGACCTACCTCTGTTATTTTTAGAATTCGTACCACTTGTAGCACCCACATACGACCTAGGCAAAGGATTCACCTCAACGGATTAGACAATGGGCGTAGTACCAGTTACATGTACCCTACTAGCCTTAAAAGCTACACTAATACCATCCCCACTAGGAATATTAGCACCTTTAGTGGTGTCCTCGACACCATGAACAATAGATAGACCAGGAGCAAATGTCACGTTACTTTTAGTAACATTAATGTCACTTAGCGATGGATAATCCTTAGTATTGATTACTTATTACACCAAAGAGGTCCAACATCCCAAACGCGACATCATCAACAATTGCATTGCTTATACTAGACGTAGCCATAGAGGTAGGCGTAATTTTACCTTCATCGTTAGAGGTAATCACCCGTGCTTCATCAGATTCCAACGTGTTTAGAACAATAGTATCACTAGGACTAACCTCTTGTGGTATTCGAACATCACCAGAAACCTGCCCCAGAATTCAGAAGCATGCTAGGATCATCCTTGTTACCCGATGCAAAACTAGAACCCTAGTGGCCAATTTTGGCTGAGAAGTACCAATCGTACCAGCTTCAAGGTCTTTGAATCGTTGCATTCTTGCTTTCAGAGCCTCCATATCCACGTTCACATCACCAACTTTATCCATGAGATCAGACGTAGCAGAAAAAACAACCCTAATACTTAAAACAAAACGAACCAGAAAACTAGAAGAACAACGCCAATCTTCAAAACGATAGCCCTAAGAGATTAAGGCATGTAATAATAGAGCAGAGAACACATATAACCAACTCCCCTCATGGTAATCAGACCAGTCAATACGATGCGATTAAACTAAACCCTAAAAAATGATACAAAAACCCTAAAATCAAGTCTTTGTCGCTCGAATCTGAACCAGTTATACCAGAACACGAATGTTTTGTATCACTAGAACAGATTAAGGATAGAGAGATTGAGGATAAGGAAAACTAACGATCGGAATTTAGGTTTTTTAGTGAATCGCAATGTCGCCAAAAGGACAATCGGTTTTAGGGTTTCTGCGAGTTAACACAAAATTAATATCAAATCACTCACTTGACAAGAATTTCGGTTGTTTCTCCTTTTGACACGCCTTCAATTTCACTACAATTCACCCTAAATCCTCTGCCATATATGTAGATACAATTTTGATGCGTAAAGTTACTTAAAACCATGATACAAGATCCATGTGTCGACAACTCTACATAAAGTTACATATCTCAGATAATTTGCGTACTTGACTTGTTTAACTTGAGCCAAATATTAATATCTTATTTCTGTGTTTTTTTTTATCAATAGTTACTCTTATTGTCAATCTGTCAAGAAGAAAGTGATAATAGAACCATTTTTTTACTTTTTAAATGTAATAAACTTACTCTTGTTGTACTTTTAATACAAAATGTTAAATTGCCATTTTAGCACTAGCTTTACATTGTCGAAGGACCCGATGGAATTACGTTTTGTAGTGTTAATTTTTATAAAATCGTTTATTTTTTCTAATTACACCCGGTCTAAAAAACGTGTGCTCTTATATTAAAACTGAATATATTTGTATTCTGATTCCGTCGCCCGATAAAAAAGTACGATAAAAAATGTCATTATCCAAACACGAATACACCACACCCCAAACACCCCCTAAATAGTAGAATATAAAAGACAAAGAAATAAAGTCTAGTAGGTTTGAATTTGTGCCGTCAAGAGAAAAAAAAATAAAAAAAAAGAATCATCAATGGTGAAGACAACGTTAGGATGTGAACCTGTTGTTGGGTCTTTAACGCCGTCAAGAAAGAGGGATTATAGGGTCACTAATAGGTTACAAGAAGGCAAACGTCCTATATACGCTGTCGTTTTCAACTTCATTGATTCTCGTTATTTTAACGTCTTTGCTACTGTTGGTGGTAATCGTGTAAGTTGTTTATTTATCTTTTTTCCTTTTTTTTGAAGTTGAATCTTATGAGTAATTAGGAATGAAAATGTGGTTTTGATTTGGTATATAGAAAAGTAGTGTTTGAGCTTTCTATCAAATTATTCGAGGTTGGTTCGAGCTTGAAATGAAATTTTTATAAGTTCGGTGAGGGTTTATATTTGAGTTTAGGTTTGTTATTGAGTATAGGTTTTGCATAGGGTTAGAGATATGAAGTGGAGATATCCGAAGAACTATGTAGCGCTGGTACATATCCAAGTTAACAATCTTGGATCCCTGGTACATATCCAAGTTAACAATCTTGGATCCGTTCACCTAGGAGTCAAATGATATATCGGTCAAAGTATGGAACATTAACTTCAGATAACTAATATCAAATCACTTACTTGACAAAAATTTCGATTGTTTCTCCTATTCACACGCCTTCAATTTCATTACGATTCACCCTAAATCCTCTGACCATATATGTAGATACAGTTTCGATGCGTGAAGTTACTTAAAACCATGCTATAGGATCCACGTGTCAACAATTCTACAGAAAGTTACATAACTGAAACCACAATCAGATGATTTGTGTACTTGACTTGTTTACCTTGAGCCAAATATTGCTGTTTAATTTATATGTTTTGTCATTACGTACTCTTATTGTACTTTTTAATACATAAATGTTAAATACAGCTAGCAATAGTTTTACTAGCAGTGTATACAAGTGACCTATAATAGGAGGTATCATTGTGTAACATATTTCCATTTTTTTAATGTTGTGGTGGCACGTTATATCAACTATTTTACGTTGTTAAATGCATATTAGGTAACGAGATATAATTTCGCTAAATTAATAGTGAAGAAAATAATTCATTGCCTACAATGACAATTTGGTGATGAAATGAGTAAATGACCATAGTTCGTTTAAGCGAGGAATTGTAGGTGTCAAGGTTTCCCTAATTAGAGATTATCAACATTACAAAAAGAGCAAAAAACCTATACGTATTGATCAACGCCTACCATATGGACCCTCAATGTACTATTTATAATAAGAAAAGATAACATAAACTCTTCCCTTAATATCTATTTCCAAACCTACTATTATTCATTTCAAAAAGTTTCACATTTAACATTTTACTTTTTGCTATTTTCTTTATTTAAATTAAAACTTGTCTCATAATACATATTTCGATATTATCATACAGTTAGATAAGGCTGAGCACAATGGACCACGAACCGAAACAAACCGATCCTCGGTCTAACTTTTCCTCGTATTATATCCTTGGTCCGGTCCGGTCGGTCAGACATAAAACCAGCCAATATGCTTTGTTAGACCGGACGGACCGACGAACTGGGCTCAACGGACCGACCTAACAGGACCGAAAACATTTTGATCCAGTCCTCTGTGCGCTGTTTTTGTCAATTTGGTTTTCAGTCCAGTCTGGTTTTTGGACGTGATTAGCCCTAGTTATTAGTTACACTTTTACCACAGAAAATTATATTAAGCCTTTCGCAATGCGCAATGATGGAACTAGAGGTCATCCTGTGGTGTCACAAGACCTGATAGAATTATGTTTTTAGTGTTAATTTTCATAAAATACTATGATTTTTTCTAATTGCACCTGTTAAAAAAACCGTGTGCTCTTATATTAAAACGGAAAATATTTGTGCACCCGGTCCCATAATGAATCTGGTTCCGCCAAACGCAACGGGAGGCAATAAAAACCTTGTATGATATAAAATGTCATTATCAAAACTAGAAGGGTGTGAATAGTACATTAAAAGACAAACACATATAGTAGGTTAAATTTGTCACATTTGACGAGCCGTCAGCATTAAACCGGAAAGAAAAATAAGAATGGTGAAGACACCGTTTGGATGTGAACCTGTTGTCATGCCATCAAGAAAGAGGATTATAGGGTCACTAATATGATAGAAGAAAGCAAGCGTCAGATACGCGATGTCGTTTTCAACTTTATTGATTCTCGCTATTTTAATGTCTTTGCTACTGTCAGCGGTAATCGTGTAAGTTACCGGTTTCATTTTTTATTTTTATTATTTTTATTTTTATTTTTAAGTAGAAGTTGAGTGTTAGAAATAGGAATGAAATTGTGGTTATTTATGTTTTCTTAGTAGTTGAAATTTACTGTTGGAGAATGAAAATGTGGTTTTGATTTGGTTAAAAAAAGTAGTGTTTGAGCTTACTATCAAATTATTCGAGGTTGGTTCGAGCTTGAAACACATTTTTATAAGTTCTGTAAGGGTTTAAGCTTAACTCTGTAAGAATAAGCTACTTGAAATACCTTTTAGGGAGAATAAAATAAGCTCACTTTATTCCTGCTTATAAGCTCAAAAAGGGACCTTATTATAAAAGCTCATAACTGGCTTCAGCTACTTTGGAAATACCTCTAGTATATACTGTAGTTTTCAAGCTATCTAAGCTGAGCTAGTCTCTGCATATATATTTGAGTTTAGTTTTGTTATTGAGTATAGTTTTTGCATACAGTTAGAATTCTATCTTACAGCCATCAAAAGGTTGTAAGATAGAATTCTATCTTATAACCTCTATGGATATCTATAAAACTAGGACTACATTTCCTTTCTGCAAGATTACCCTAAAATCTCAATGCAGCTCCATCCTCACATAAAGATCTAGGATACTATAATTCACCTAAAGGATACCAAAAACACTGTCAAATTTAGTTTTGTATTGATGGCTGTAAGATAGAATTCTTAACCTTTGTGATAAATCAAAAGGTTGGAGTTCCTATCTTGACAGTGTTTTGGGAGGTGAATTATAGTATTCTAGATCTTTATGTGAGGATGGAGCTGCATTGAGATTTTAGGGTAATCTTGCAGAAAGGAAATGTAGTCCTAGTTTTATAGATATCCATAGAGGTTAGCACTGATGTTTGGCACAGTTCAGATTAGTGATGATGCCATTTCAATTTAGTTCAAGTAATGCTGTTGTTTAGGTTTCTTGTGTTGAACTGGTGATGGAAATGTAGTCACTAACAGGATGAGCTAGTAACAAGTGATACTGTTCTCTGATAATGCCATTTTCTGATAGGACTTTGTTACATTATGTGAGGGGACTGCTGCATATTGTTTCTAAAGTAATCTTGCAAAGTGGAAATGTAGTCAGAGTATAGTTGTTTAGCTGTTTGGATGTTGAAAACAGTTTGTATATCCTTGTTGCTTGGCGAATTAAAAGGTGAATTAGAAGTCTGGTAGTATAGCTGTTTAGCTGTTTGGATGTTGAAAACAGTTTGTATAAGAGTTGATCTATCAGTTTTGTATTGTTGTCTTGTATCTCTTTCATGGGTGTTTGGGTTAAGGGGATTTAAGGTACACAAACAATGCAATGCGTATATGTTACTTAACGATCATTACACGTTTGAAGTTCAAACATGACTTGGATTGCAACGATAACTTTAACAATTACGACTAAAGTGCTCACATATCCTATAAAGTATGGTGGTTTTTTACTGAAAGTGTCTTCCTGTCATGCATAATTTAGACAATCTTCGTGATTTTGCTTACTAAAGTAAGATCTTGACTTTTCTAGGTCACAGTGTACCAATGCCTTGAAGGTGGCGTTATTGCTGTACTTCAGTCCTACATCGATGAAGATGTAAGATAAAGTATTTTATATTAGACTTTTGTTGATTTGAGCATTTTATTTTTTAATGGGAGAAGTATAAGCGTATATGAACAAAACCTGGATTTCCCTGTACATTCTGTATCAGAAGGATGAGTCTTTCTACACTGTGAGCTGGGCATGTGATGCTGACGGGCGACCATTGCTAGTTGCTGGAGGAATTAATGGCATAATCCGTGTCATTGATGCTGGAAATGAGAAGATACACAAGGTTACATTTTTCACAGCTCAACCTTTTGCAATTGTTGTTGAAAATAAAGATCTATTTGAAATATTTGGCTTGTGGACATGCATGGTTTTTCAATTTCATAACCTAAAACCATCATTATTTGCTGCAGAGTTTCGTTGGTCACGGGGACTCGGTAAATGAAATCAGAACACAAGTACTAAGACCTTCTCTTGTGCTTTCTGCAAGTAAAGTAAGTTTGGCATCAAATTCTTATTTGGGTGCTCTGAATAATATCCAACTTTTATGCCTTCCAAAACTGACACGTTCATATTCGCATAGGATGAATCTGTCCGTTTGTGGAATGTTGAAACTGGAATATGCATTTTGATATTTGCTGGAGCTGGTGGTCATCGCAATGAAGTGTTGAGTGTGGTAAGTGTAGATTGTATTGCAATTGTTTTAGCTCAAGACTGAGTTAAGACTTGAAGTTAGTGGTGGCTGCTCGGTGGGTTGGGTAATGGGTCGAAACAGGTCGGGCCTGGCTGGGTTGACCCTCAAACACTGTCTGTTTATTTTAAAATTTTGTTACAAATGATTATCGCTTTGATGTGATGACAAAAACAATATTGTACACTAGTAATAATCTAAATATGTTAATACAACGATTTAGGGGGGCTTTATGCATTAAAAATAGACTCTCAGTGACTTTCAGCTAGTTCGATCCTCTTTTAGCTTAGAATGTTCTATTTGACATTTTGACCTGTTTATGATAAAGCACAGTCCGCATTGACAGATTCATTAGTCATGTTTTTATTTTCTTACTACTAACGAGGTAGGATGTGGTTGATGTTTGTTTCAGGATTTTCATCCTTCAGATATATATCGTATTGCCAGTTGTGGTATGGATAACACCGTAAAGATATGGTCAATGAAAGGTACAATTTACTGTTAGTCACGCATTCACTTGTCGGAGGTCTTCATGAAAGCAGTCTCCCTACTCTGGGGTTACCTTAGGGTAGGGGTATGATCTGTCTACACTTCACCTCCCCCGTACCTCGCTCAGACGGGATATGGTGCTTATCTAATTTTCTATCTCCTTCCTTTGAGCATTCTCACTGCTGCATTCCATAGCACACGAAAGAGGTGTACCTTATGAGTTAAAACTAATTTCCAAATTCCAACTCTCTTTTTTACAAGAAGAAGAAGAAAAAAAAAAAATGTTTCCCAGCTTTGCATTTGAGATTATCACCTTAGTTTTTTCTTGGCAAAAACTGATAATAATAAGTTATAAAGACTTGGCGTGTATAAAATTGTATTATGCTGCTGTCAAACTTAAATTCATATGATTTCAAAAGTGATGGTTTTGTGCTAGATATTGTTCTCATTTACTGCCATTGAGCTTCTTGCAGAATTTTGGACGTATGTCGAGAGGTCTTTTACATGGGAGGGACTACCTTCACAATTTCCTACAAAATATGTGCAGTTTCCGGTTAGCATATTTTTTCTCTTTTTCTCTGTGAATGTCGTTTGCTTTTCGTCAAGTGGGCATTTGTTCTTATACTAAACTGAACACAACTTATTCAGGTCTTACTTGCTTCAATCCATACAAATTATGTCGACTGCAATAGGTGGCTTGGCGATTTCATGCTATCTAAGGTGAATAATGAGGGTTTAGTAATTATTCGAAGCTTGAGTTTACACCTCCTCCTCAACTTCCATTTGTTTTTGTATTCCACATTTCCACCCTTTATCTTTTATTGCATAAGGTCCTCATTGAGTTTTTGTCTACTATACTTGGTCGATTGATTTTGTATTTTTTATTTTTTATTTATTTTTAATGATTATTATTATTATTTTTTTCTTTTCTTACAGAACTTCTTTAAGCTGTTTTTTTGCTCTTATCTTCATATTTTGCAAATATTTATTGTTTTAATATAACCTTACTTTTTATTGTTGCAAATATTTGATGTTTATGTTTTTCAGAAAAAGAAGGTACCATGTGTCATGATTATTTTCAACTAATAAGGAAATAAGAATTTGATCTATACAGAAAACCCTAGAGTCCTAAACAGTTTTAGTTGCATTAAGCTGAATCTGACAGTAAGCCCCTATTATTAAGCTTATTTTTAAATTTACTCTGCAGAGCGTTGATAACGAGTTCATATTATGGGAACCAAAGATGAAAGAGCACTCCCCAGGAGAGGTTTGATATTTCTTCTTTGTGAATCTTTTTGAAAAGTTAATTGATAAAACCAATTATCGTTATATACAAAGATATGTTATGTTACCACATTTTCTGGTAAAGTGAATCCATTTGCATTTGTGGCTTAACAATCATATGGCTCTTCATTTATTAACTTTTCTGTTTCAGGGTACTGTAGATATCATTCAAAAATATCCCGTCCCTGAGTGTGACATTTGGTTTATTAAGCTTTCATGTGATTTCCATTTCAACGCAGCATCTATAGGTATAAGATTTTCCCTTACTACATATATATTGCTGTTGGTATTATTGAAAAGGAAATCTGGCTTTTGTATATCTGTGCAACGACTATGAACTCCCAGATGATTTTTTCTTAATGGTCAACAAACCGGTATGTTGCCAAAGGTGGCAATGTCAGACTCATACACATTTGAACCTGTCATTTGGGTTATGTCTTATCTCAAGTGAGTCAAATGGGTCAAATACAAAATGTGGAGGGTAACAGGTCAAGTGGGTTGGACGGGTCCAAAATCACCAAAGATGTGTGGATGAATACAACATTCTAAATCATTATGTTATACAACTTGGATTATCATTGTAAAAATATAGTTTTTGTAAATCACATTTAGCACCTAAGTATTCATAGGAGAATCTATAAATGTGCAGAAGAAGTTTGTTGGTCAACCTGACCAGACCAGCAGACCATACCCAATACTTAACCCTTTCAACCCATCCATTTTCCTACTTCTGGGCTATATCTCTCTAAAGAGGCTGTATCATTGGGCGAAAGTCCACTTGGTAAAATTCCTGATGATTTGAAATTGGCACCATGTAATACAGGGAACAGGGAAGGGAAAATCTTTGTATGGGAATTGCAGAGTAGCCCCCCTACTCTCATTGCAAGGTTTGATTTCCTTTCAAAGATTTTTACGTTATTCTGAATCCAATAAAAAACCTTGACAAATGCTTTTGTTCTTGTCAGGTTATCTCATGTTCAATCCAAATCTCCCATCAGGCAAACTGCTATGTCGTTTGATGGAAGGTACAATTTATAATATATATCAGCTCATAGCCAGTAACAATTTATTGCCAATCATTGATCAATTTGACTTGTATATTTCAGCACAATTCTTAGTTGCTGTGAAGATGGCACTATTTGGCGTTGGGATACAGTTGCAACCTCCTAGCTTGGTTCAAGACCAACCATGTTGTACCTTGTATATTGCTTTATCAAAGCAATGTAGGGTGCATTATGTTGTTATATCGAGGTTGTTTGTTGTCTTGAGCGTTGAATGCAGCTGTGCATGGAGTTGCTAGGTATCAAATAGAAATTTAGAGCAGCTTTATAATATGCAGATGCAACTGTGCGTCAATGTTGTGTTTTCTGGCCATATTGGTGGTGTTTTATGTTATGAACCAACTACACAAGCAAGCTGAGCTGTAGTGTAGATGGTGTTTTGGTATCAAAAGTTAAGATATTCGAAGGTGCTCAGATAGGGATGTGACTATACGGGTATGTGTTCTTGAGGTACTATAAGGTGCAGATTGATACATACTAAGATTACTGGATTTAGCGACTTGTTGCAGCCCTATCTGTTTTATATGTGATCTTATAAATCACGATATGCGCATCTGAATGCGTAATAGACTAACCTTTTAAGAACAAACTGAGAACTTGATGTTGTGTTTAGTTGAAAGAAAACACCTGTTTTTTACAAAATGTTTTGTACAAAACAAGAAAAATAGAGATTGTGTTCAATCAAACTTTTTTTGACACATTTCTACAAAACACAAAACATGTATTTCCTTAAAGTAACAAGGGAAACTACAAAACACATTTTTTGTGTTTTCCTTATTTCTCTTGTAACTCCTTTTCTTCAAAATAGAAAACAGTGTTATATGAACGCGTTTTCTATGTTTTGTAAAAACTCTAATCTCCTCTTTTTTGCAAAACTAAAAATAGAAAATATGAATTTTTTCTCCAACTAAACGCACTCCGAGTGTTTCATTTAGAGGGTTGATCTAAAACAAGAGTGTATCTTTCAAACAAAAATCGAGATACTAATTATAATTAGTAGCAGAATATTAATTATACTCTACTAACAGGATACCAAAGACGTTCGCGTTGGATGACTTGGATTAAAATTTAAATTAAAATTTTTGATAATGCGTTTTTCGTGATAATAACTTTATAGAAGACGAGAATTTTAGATTCTATTAATTTGAAACAAAGACAAATTATATTATGTTAAAACTATATTGTATTAATTTTTATTTATAAAAGTTTTAGTGTGTTTGAAGAGTATTTAAAAATTTATTCTAATATAATGTGATTTATTGATTATATTTTTCCTGAGTGTGTTTTAATGATTAGAAGGTATGCAACGCAAGAATGCATCTTGCGATTATTTTGCATGAAGAAATATTTTCATTTTAAACTTTCCTTATTTAGCGTGTTCTAATACTTTATAACGTAGTAGATATATGTTTTTCAAAAATAGAGCGTATAAATTATTAATAGTGTAAATAGTTAACATTGTTATCCAATTAAAAGGAAACGCGACTTCATTTTTCATCTATGTCAAACTGATGGCTATCCAAATTTAGGGAAAACATAGGGGTGTTTATTTTTTCCAATTATTTATAATAAGGAAATTTTAGTAAACAAGGTCTGCCATCATCAGAACATTTGAGAAACCTTTTCGGTAGACCAAGTTGGTCATTTCTTTAGGGGTTCTTTAGACATCCCAACACACTTAGGATGACATTTGATGACTTTGACACATTGAACCCCTTTTTTTGTGATATCTTATAGTTTAGCCAGTTTGACATGTTAGAGATATAACATAGCTTAAATCAAAACATTTACTTTAAAAATTTGTCAGAATTGCGCCTTTACAAAAAGTTAACTAGAGAAAAGATAATTATAAATACATTCAAGCAAAGTTTCATACAAAATTTCGCACCAGCCGACTTTGACACGCATGCTGGTAAAAATATATATATAACTATATACATTTAAGAATGCATAACTATGTTGGTAGCCACCATATACCCCCAAATTGTACAACCATACTGTAGAATACACAATTATACCTCAGTCTGCAACTTTAATAACAATTTCTGCATACTCTCAAGTTTCTGGGCAAGTTGTTCTACACTATGAAGTTGTGGCTTGGGAGATTCCGAACTGCTTAGTTCAGTCACAAGAGCTGCACAATCTGTCTGAGATTCTAATAATGCAGCCTCGAGTGAATTTAATGTTGAATTGAAAGACGAAGAACGTTGGTTATCTGGAGCCACTAGGGAAAACGGACTCATGCCGGCACTAGAAGCAGTACTATCTCTGCGCGGGTTCTCTGGCGAGAAGATCTTGTCAAACCCTTCACTTCCTGCAAATTTTCAGTTGCGTGAGATCAGCATAGAAGTGAAATTTAAAAATAGATTGAATAAGGGTTGTATTTATATCCTACAAATCAGAATGTCAGAACTTTAAAACTTAGTTACTGGATTAAAGGAACTTACAATGTTTTCAGATGCAAACTCTATTCATTTAACATGATAGTTTTTTAGAACTTGAGTGGAATAGTTAATTATGAAATAAAACTCTTACAATGTTTGCAGATGCAAACAAACTCTTAACCAACCTGCCCGCCACCTCTAGATTTCCACATCGCGTGTGGGATGGATACATGTAGTTAAAACATTTAGGAGCTAAAAAACGGAAGAACTTCACACTATCCTATACAATAGATGATAAGTGCATCACAAGTGATGTTGCTCTCTTTTATACTTCTCACAATTAAACCACATCAACAAGTAAAAGTACGACATACATGTCCCTAGGAAGCCATTTACAATCAAAGGTACAGCACCAATGAGCCAAAAGGTGTATACCAATTATCTAGTTACTCTTTTTATCTGGTTCATCACTTAGACTGGATGCAAGTATGTTTATATCAAGATATAAATCTTACCAAGGTTGCTTAGTTGATTCATTGCTGACTGACCAACTGATCCTTCTAACTTCAACACACGTAAAACTCCTGCAGTTATTCGCCCCATGGAATCAACTTCTGACTTGCACAGTTGAGCAACATGTTGCAGTTCATCCTTGGTTACAACTGCCTCAACCTACATAGTAGCAATCATCAGCATATATATATTTGCTACTTTGCTAGCATAAAATAGCAATAAAAACTAGCTGTGGTTTAGCAATTTATGATTGTGTAAATTTGGTTTGCATTTATCTCAAGCAAGTAAAATTAAAAGGCTTAACTAAGAGTTGAACAGATCCAATGGGTTAAAAGGGCCAAACAGAATCAACACTTGAAAGTAGCCCAAAGTATATTTTTAATGTATAAATGATAAAACCTCTTTCAAATCATACTAATAATGAAATAGAGACTAACCGGATGTTTCACAGAAAATTTTAAACTTTCCAAGACCCATTTGATCATCCCATCTACATCATCATCTTCATTCAAGACTATATCAGCTTCAAAATCTACACCACCATGTGACTCAACAATTTGCTTGTGCCCGTTCTGAGGTGCAGTTCCCTTCTGCTGCTGGGGTTTTAGCGTCTTTAAGCCTTCAATACCAACCTACAAGCACAATAAAATTAACTAAGTTATGAGGGATATAGCTCAGGGCCTCAAAAGGTTGTCTTAATCTTCTATCGTTTAATAATTCCCGTTTTATAATTAATTTTTACTCTCCTGACACCCCAGCAGGGGAGAAAACTGAAAATAATATTAGCAAAGTTTTGGACATTTAGATCTTATTCACAAGATCATCGGTGATCCTTAAATCTTCATCCTATTCATATATTATATGTAGCTTATGTGCTTTTAGCATATGTATATAAATATTTATAAACGCCATAAGCCTACAATATCCATGAATACACTAAACTGTAGCAGTGAAGTAGATGCTCACCGTAATTGATT
This sequence comes from Chrysanthemum lavandulifolium, assembly GCA_022545495.1. NCBI lineage: Eukaryota > Viridiplantae > Streptophyta > Magnoliopsida > Asterales > Asteraceae > Chrysanthemum > Chrysanthemum lavandulifolium. The sequence continues at coordinate 222,915,266 of CM040243.1, read as the reverse complement.
CGACAGGATACTTCTTTGAGCCAGGAAAATTCTTTTTTCCATTCACTAAGGACTTTTTGCTGCTGTTTGCCTTAGCTTTTATACTGTCAAAAGTTGTGTGCCAGCACCTCTCTTCTCTGTAAGAATCCTCTGAACTATATAACCACCATTTTTCTGCCATATCTGCACCCTCCAGTGCAAATAACCAGTCCTTCAATTCTAGTGATATATCTACATCATCTGGTGCACCCAAGTGCAAGTTACCAATATGATTCTCCTCCTCTACGCTTTCACCTGGATGAAAACAAGGGAAATATACTGTCAGAGTAAATGAGTAGATGGCTTATAGATGTAGCTAGAGGTGGCCTGTAGGTTGAGTTTCAAGTCAAATGGATCGGCCGGGTTGGGTTGGGTTGGCTCGCCAACATTTTTTGTCCATTATTAATAAATAGTTAATGTGTTGTTATGATAACAAAATATGTTACTACAATGATGATCTAACTTCTTATAATAAAAGAAGGTAAGAGGTACTAAAAAGTTGAAAGTAAACTTTAGGCAACTTTCAATCCGTTTGACCTGTTCAACCCAGTTGACCTGTATCCCCTTTAGGTAAATCTTTAATTTGACCCACTCATAAATGTAGCAAAGTGGAAATCACTGCATAGTGGACAGCTTACTTTTACTCTCCCTGACGTTCTCTACAAGCAGAGGTGATTGTTTGAAAAGTTTCGACAATGGGCCCGCAGATAAATGGTCCAAACCCTTGGAGAGCCCAACCCCTGGCCCACCATCTGGTCCTAAAATTCCAAATCGGTGAAGAAGAGCTTCAGCGTAACTCATTCCTCCTGCAAGGCGCACACCATAATACAAGCCGAAACACTTAAACTATGACACTCTGTATCCTGTGCATTATACGGAATAACATGCACCATACGTAAATTCACAAATGGTAAGTTACTTCCATTTTGCACCCAAAAGACAGCTCTCAGTTTTGGGCAGCCATTTTGAACAGGAACAAAATCTTCGGTAGCATTCACAACTACACCATTTGTATGTACCGAGCTTATCTCAGTTTCTGCACACTCCACCTGAACTCTGTCCCACTTTAAAGTTGATGAAATGGCCATGGCACCACCCAAGGTTCTATGCGTAACTTCCATGAACAGATCTTCCCCAACAAACTGAACTAAAGGCATTCCCTGAATATCCATGGAGGAAGATTCTAGAAATGTTAGCTTTAGGTCCTTAACTACTAAACTAACAGCAGTATCACCAGGAACCTTTTCTATCAGGTTTCCATTAGAGAGCTCACGCTTCACCACCTTCTTTTGTTTATTTTTTCCAACCAATGCCATTTTCTACTTGACTGTACCAAAATACGTATAAAGATCCAAAACAAAAAATAGTTGCTCCACGGAAGTGTTGGACAGATATTGTTCACAAGCGACTCCTACCCTAACAACTCCTCCTGGAGGCGGGATTTCTATTAACGGGCTTCCGTCTGCTGTTACCATTGCTACTTGAACACAAACACCTTTTATCTCAACAGATTTCCATAATTCCGAAGAGTGTGAACGGGGCCCATTAACTCCTTTTGAATTATTACATGTTTCTAGAGACATATTAATAAGAGAAGCTCCACTTGTCCATTTTTTTTGGCTGGCGTCAATGGGTTGTCCTTTCCATAAACAGAAGCATGCAGGATCTTTGTCAAGATTGAGCAGCTTGAGCCTCAGGGAAGGGGAGTCATGAAAGAATAGGTTCTCAATATGAAGTCTTGCTCCAGTGAAGGAGCTCTCGTTCTGATTTTCCATTGGAACAGTGATATCTAAACCTTTGACTTTCAATTCAAGGGAGTTGACAGTATAATCTGGTAAAATATCACCATGATTAACCACAATTCCATCAGCTAGTAAAGATGATATTCTTAGACAGGAATCTTCTTGAAGATGTATCTGAAAATGGGCAATGGTATATCAGAATCAACAAATTAAGTAGTAAAGTGCTTATATGGTACTAAAGCGGCTTTTGATATCGCGTTTACCAAACACATGTTGTGTTTGCAAATTGACATTTTAAAAAAGCAGGTCTCGAACTGCTTTTTTATAAATATGTTTTCTCTATAAACCTTTTCATTTCTAATGACCTGCGTATTGCAGACAAAATAAGTATACATTTCTCCCAAAAACAAACAATGAACCGCCCTGTTAGTAGAACTGGCATGATGGGTGGGATGGGTAACAGGTCGAAAAAGGTTTGAGTAAAAAAACTGGGTCACTTGTAGCAACGGACAGGTTAGTCCACAAACACTTATCTGTTTATTAAAAAAAACTATAAAATAATTGTTGATTATGATTACAAAAACAATATTGTTACACTTGTAATCTAAGAATAAAACAAGTTAGGAGGTTGTCGATTAAAAAAGATTGAGGGCAACTTTCAACCAGTTCCACCATCCAATCAGTTCGACCAGATTGAGATAAAACACACCCCAGATTGACCAACTCATAAGTAAATGGGTCGAAACATCCGCATCTAATGTTTCTGTAACAAAATAAAACTATACTATACCATAAGAGGCTGGCAGTCAATGACTGTTTGTGTAGAAAACGATGGCGGGGTAGGTGAGGGGATAAACTGAAGACAATGAAGGGATATGAGTGGAACGCGGTCACTCAATTTCCATTGCTGATCCCCTAATGGATATATTGGAGGACAGAAATCTTTTCCTGGTCAAATCAAAATATGAAATATCAATACTTGTACAAGCTATGAAGCATATGCATATCAATAGGCCAAGCTTGCCATCAATTTATACCAAAATCTGGAATCTTCAGCGGTTCCTCTGCGGCATCCTGCATTGATGGTTGCACTAACGCGCATGGTGGGCGAGAGGAAGTATCCCTAAATTTCATCACCAGAAAATCCCATTAGAAAAATATTATTATGACAACAAAATGAAAAGGCTATCACTCCGTAATAAACAAAGCATGATACATATATGCGGTCACTGCCACTTATGATTTCCCCACTCTATGTAGACGCTGCTTTAGGAATCTATATAGAGTTCTATACAAAGAATCATACTCAGAAAATGAGAGATAGTTAATCAGTAGCAACCTAGTGACAGAACGTCTTTACCCTCAATATATCATTAAGAACCCAATTGATATCCCTTTTCTTTCAATACCAGATTTCATTTTATTATATCTCTTCTCTAGGCCATTACAGGTAAATAATCTTATCATTGTTAAAACAAGTCCATTAAGTCAAGGACAAGTTTGTAATACTGATACTTTATAACAAAAACTGTCTGAGTGAATTTATTGCTAATAGACCGATCTGTGTGATTGATTGAGAGCTCAGGGACAATCTATTCATTTACCCTTATGATTTTCACCCTAATGCTCGGCAAAAATATGCTAAAAGCTTCATATAAAGTTTCGCACTAATGCTTGGTCCAAATATGCAAAAAAAAACTGCAAATTAGTTTTCTGACTAATGCTTGGTGCAAAGGTCATTATGGACATAAAGATGACGCAGATACACATAAGCTGCAGAACATCTAACAGAATCATTAATGCTCGGTACTACCAAGTAACCAACAACAGCATATGATATCATAAAAATGTAAAGTAAACATGTAAATGACATATACGAATGAAGTATACCGCAGAAATACTCCACCTATCATCACCCGTGTCAAGCATTTGGCGATTTCTCCATCAGAAAGACTTGCCTGCAAAACCGAATTGAATATGCAACGTGGATCAGGAAGACAGAATTTATTCCCAGTTATACAAGCTAACTAGGGTGGACAGCAAGGCAACCAGAAAAGACATAAATAAAAAGCAAAAAAATATATTTATTTTTATTTCATGAAAATCTACCCGAGAAAAGAGAAGTGACTGCATCATAAGTTCTAACTGGAAATCTGCAAGTACAATTAGAATCATCAGCGATCATTAATATTTAATGTACACTTTTTTCCTAATTGAGCTGAAAGTTACAATATACATCTAGTGATTGCATCAAAAGCACCAACATTCCTAAATAAATATATAATTGTCTGGTGGGAAAGAGAGAAAAGTTTTCTTAAACCAAAAGATGGGTTATATAAGTTATAAGTCACACACCAGTATCCTTGATGCAAAAGAATATATGGTCCACCATAATGGAGACTAGTGTGCGCCCTGCAGCTTCTGCTGATCGCTGCCAGAAAATGGGGTTACTTAAAGTCTGCCAGTCACTAATATACACTAAACAATTACAACGTTACAATAAAAAAACTAAAGAATGTAAAAACCCAAACCTCTTGAGCATTTGGATTGACATCGCCTCTATTCAGACAGACATAAAATCCAGTAAAGAAGCGAAGAAGAGCCCTTAATCCTGCTCACGTCAAACTATTGTAAGGGAAAACGGTTTAAAACGAAGTAATTCAATGGCAACAAAGTAGAAACAGAGAACCCCAACTGACCTGGTTCACTCAAAGCTGGGCACACAGCTTCAGTAATATGTAACTGGAGTTCCAACCCTAGTGGACTATTAAGCTCTGTCCTTTGAATAGTAATCTGTATCATAAAGCCAAAGAGTAGCCATGGAAAAAATAAATCATTCCTGGAAAGAGAGCGTCCTTTAGCCACACCAAAGTTCAGTTATAAAAATAGGTTCACGGTTGTATTACATAAGCTTCCCCAGATATCCCTTCAAGAAAGCGCTCCCCACCAAAGAACACCCGCTTTGCACCATCGTCATCCTTAAATGCACCCTCGGAAAATGCTGCAAACATATCAGGGTGAGGCAGGAGGTCGATGGATAGATGTTCCCATTCAAGCTTCTGGTAACCAAAAGAATAACTATTATAAGTAGATTACAAATGGGTAGCATCGAAAAACATAATTAAGCAAACTTTCAAGACAGGCAATAACAGGAATGGGAAATTAGCAGCTTTTCTAGCTTAATCCCACCACAAGATCCTTCATTGTTCTAACTAAGCCTTTAGAAACCTGATGTGTATTTTTCAGCCCGAGACATTTGCTAGCATGCAGGAGGCAGAAAGCAAATGCAACAATATATGATATGGTGCCACAAGACATCACATTCGCATAAGGTTAGAGACTCCTGTAATACCATATTGCATATGGAGCACAAAACCTATAACTAACTACATGCTAGAGGTGTGGATTGATGAACCTTCTATATACAAAATCTAAGTTTTCATAACACCCGACATTTGTTAAAAGAAACATGAACCTATAAAAAAATAGATAAACCCTTTGAAAAAGGAAAGATAGTACGGAAAATTTACTTTGAAAACATAGATGAACTTCTTGTCATTTGAGAAGTCCCTCGCTTCCTTAAGATTTACAACCTGCTACAGGTAAACTCCGTTAGCTAATTCACGAACTAAAATAAAGATAAAATCAATAAAGGGAGTGCAGGTTTATATAACCTGCCAGTTCTCATTTGTGGTATAAAGCAAAAGGTTGCGGATAGTAACAGATGCCATCGGTGATGCCCTGGTCAGAAAGAACATGTATACAGAAAAGCATGAGACAATGTACAAGCAATAATAGATGCCATTGGTGATGCCCTGGTTAGAAAGAGCACATATACAGAGAAGCATGAGACAATGTGTAAGCAATAGCAACAAACAAATACTCAGACCAGAGAGAGGAACTGCAAGTAGGTCGATGTGATGTGGACAACGTTCAAATTATACTTGTATATGACATTAGAATATAAAAAGTAGCCATCACAATTCCATGGTGTCTTTTTCAATATACACTACCTGACTAATGTTCACAAATAAGGACAAGCATGCTGCAAGAGCAGGCCATCAGTATCAGAAGACAGCCAGACAGACGAGGGAAGATATGAAGAAAGATGTTTACGGGTGAATTTATCAAAAGGTTGGTCTTATGATAGTAGTGTCGTAGGCTAGTATTCATGCCCAAAATCATTGGAGCTATGGGAGTTCGAATTTCGATCATTTAATGATATTTCTGTTGGGATACACCTACCACAACTAGCTGGAGAAAAATGGTATATTTTTATAACAAGATATCTTTTTTCATGTGTTCCAAAATCCAAAACAATCGGTTCCAAGATGCAAAGAACAAAAGGTAGATTATCATAGAGGCATATTAGACAGATGGGAGTTTGGATCAGATTAGTACCAAGTTGCTCCTCCACGACGTCTAGCACCCCCATGAGTCTCAACTAAAAGATTGACAGTCCGTACTTCCAATGTCATGCCATCTGCAATCTGATATGGTTAGAAGTAGTCAGTGCTGGAATCCAAAAAGTTATTACGAAATGGTGAAAAGCTAAATTTCAAGCAATTAATTGCGAACATTTAGCCCAGGGTCCTACAAATATAAAATCCATCCTACAACTATCACCAGAACTCATAACTATGAATGCAAAAAGGGTAGAAAATTTCTAGAGCTATAGAGCATGAAAATAGAGGTGACAGATTCAACATTGCAGGAAGAAGATACAAAGGCATACGCATAATTCACTACCGGCTAGAAGAAAGTAGCTTCCTAACATTGCAGGAATGACCTCTGCCCCAAATTTAAAGTGAAATCTCTTTACCATGTTGGGAAAAGCTTCATGAAAATAGTAGCGGCAAGTTTCTATCAACTGGCTTCGAAATAGTAGCATTCTCAAATCTCAACATACAGTATTCTGTGCTATGCAACTAGAAAATCAGTTTTTTTTTTTACCTATGGTCACTGAACTTACTATATGTTCATCATTATGACTGTTTCACATCAACTACATAATCATATTGCTTCTAGTTACATTGGTGTAAAGGTTTGTTATTTAAATTAATACTATTAAAAACGATCAAATTGCTCCATTGGTGTGAACTCTTCACTGTTTGTATGCTTCATTCATTTCACAGGAAGATGAATAATTTCTCCCCCTCTACTATGCAAGCCTCTGATCAGGCTCGTGTTTATAGTGTCTTCTACTTGTTTTCAAATATATACCAATACAGCTATAATATTACAAAAGAGAACGTCCAAAAGCAAAATACAATTGCCAGCAACCCAGCAAAGTGCTGGAAACTGCGCCATATGAAGACACTAACCTTGTCTGCAAATCCATATCCACTGCCTTTTGCTGGACTGGATGGCGTTTGTGCACTTTATCAAATAAACAAAGAGAATAGTAAGTTAGCAGAATGGCAGTGATATTACAAACAATTTGTTTACTCTTACGACATACATCCATATCAGTTACCTCTCTGTACTTTTATATGCATCCAAATCGTCATTTTCCTCCAACACCAGGTCAAGCTTATCGATTTGCACAACAATTGGCTCTACTTGTACGTTGCTCAAATAAGGGAGCTTAGAAACACAATTTTCAGATCAAATCAGGAAAATGCATGTGTGTGTATACAAACTAAACCTAGAAAACATTATCAACCAATGACGAATCCCTTAATTTATTTTCAGTTGAAGAAAAGAATACATACTATTATCTCTAGCTTGCCGACTTTTGCGGTTTTAACATTCAATGCCGGAGGCAACCCGAGGCTCGCGTGCAAGGCATCACCATTTATATCTATCAGAATCAAAATAATCAAACACATTATACACAATTCTAAATCGAAGCAACAAAATCAGATACAGAATTCTCGGATCAAATCATCAATAGTTCAAATTAACAACTCAAATTACGTACAATTCTAGTATCAAATCACTAAAAAAAATTAACAATACCAGATCCTCAAATCAAAGTATCTAAACTAATAACTGAAAACACAATTCACGGATCAAATTATAGACAGCTTGCGTATCATATCAGTATAATTATCAAGGCATTGCCGAATTCTTAGAATTCTCGAATCAAAGAATAAAAAATCCAAATTAATAACTGGAGGTATACACAATTCTAGCATAAGTTCACCAAACTACTACTAGCACTATACCGAGACCTAACCAAAGTACCGAAACTACTAATACGGTACATAATTCATAGATCCAAGCATCAGCAAAAACATAAATCGAATCATACACAATTCTATCATCACATTACGAAAAATCGAATACGAAACTACCGAATTCCTAAATCTAAAGCAGGATCGAAGCATTATAAGCTCAAATGAAGAAAATAATTGACATTTATATAAAAAGTAATAACCTAGATTATAAAGCTGAACAGTTCTGCCTTGTAGCTTAAACTGATCTCTAGTAAATGATTTAAGCCAGTATTTCAATGTGTACTCCAACGCTCGAGCTATTATCGACTCCATACTGAAACTAACTTAACGGCCGTTAGAAATGACGAACGGTCATTTATTGTGTGTGGAGAGTTTGTTACGGGATCTTAGATGTGTTTAAGTTAGAGAAGATGAATAAGGAAATGGTTTTGACTGCTGGGTAAAAAAGGTAAATGAGGTGTCGGTGTATGACTTGTCTTATTTGGTATACTTATTTAATGAAATCATTTTCTCAAAATAAAAAATATCAACTCAAGCAAAAATTATATCACTAAACGCTTAATAAGGAATTCACATTTCAAAAAAAAAAAAATATCACTAAACAAAAAATAAAGAAAAGAAAATGACTAAAAAAATGATTTGGTTAATTTTAAAACAAAATATTAAATATTTTCTTTTCAAATTAACCTAAAATGTTAATTTTCAACCTTTTTACTTAGGGTATCCACCGCGAATGAACATATTAAAAGTTTATAAAATTGTTACTTTTCTTAATGTCATTAATTCATATAACTTTTCATATTATGGACCTATTCTTACTATAGATAAAACTTTTGAGGTTTATAAATTGTTTCAACATTTAAATGTCTTGACCATTTTATATCCACTTATTTGTTTTAATAATATAATTAAATGGACCCTATTTATTATATAATAATATAAAATAAAAACTAATTCCCAATTACATTTACAAAACAAACAATATTAATACTAGCATTCAATTTTTATTTCTTTCAATCCATATCAAATCCGATATCATTGTGATTCATAGCAACAAACCATACGACCCCTTATTAATTTTGATGAAAAATTGATGGCTAAGATTGGTTTATTAGATCTATAGCAAATATGAGATATATATTGATTTCAACTTAAAAAGATCAATATAGATATCATATTTGTCATATATCCAACAAATCAATCATTTCGATTCATTATTTGAAAAAAAAAAAAAAAAAAAAAACTTTCACAATTTTTTTTTAAATTAAATATCTCCCGTTCTGAAAAAAAAGCATACTATCGCAACAAAAATTAAATTATCTTTCTATAGATATGCATTTCTATATATACCTTCGAGGCTTCGACTAATTTGTTTTTTCAAAATCTTCGCTTAAAAGAATCACATGTGATTTTTACAAATTACATGTGATTTTTCTCGTTGCAATGATGTATCTTTCGTAGTTTAAAGATTCTGGTTTATAAAGATATGTTTGTTTTTAAAAATTGTAGAAAATAGTTTTTTATTCATTTTGATAAAAAAAAATGGATGACTAATATAGGTTATTGGATCTATGGCAAATATAAGATATATATTGATCTCAACATAGAAAAATCAATATAAATCTCATATTTTGCATATATCCATTGAATCAATCATGTCAATTCATTATTTGATCAAAACAAAAAATAAACTTTCACAATTTTTTTAAAAATTGCAAATCGTTAATTGTTACGCGAGAAAAATTATACCATCGCGACGAGAATTAAATTATCTTTCTATAGATATGCACTTCATATCTTACGACTAATTTTTTTTTTCAAAATTTTCGCAAAAGAATCACGTGTGATTTTCTCACGGAAATTTTGGAAAAAAAATGTCAAAATATATAGAAGTGCATATTTATAGAAAATAATTTAATTCTCGTCCGATGGTATATTTTCGTGAACAAGATTTACTTTTAGAAGATATGTTTATTTTAAAAAATGAAAATAGTTATTTATTAATTTTGATAAAATGAATTACTAAGATTGGTTAATTGAATTTATAGCAAATATGAGATCTATATTGATCTCTTCTATTATAAGATCATTAGGTCAAAAAATTTAAAATGTATTTCTAACCTACGACACAATTTAAACATTTTTAACTTTCTTTTCTCATCCTTTTAAATTGGTATTTTCTTATTTTACAATATATTACGTAAAAAATTAGGTTTTCCAAACTTATACATATCGTCACATACAAAACACACAACCGAATTTTATCAAAATCATACACCGCCACCGTTATACGTAGATACTCATCTAATTTTTGATGAAGTTATGTACACATATGAATATCAATTTCTAATCGCAAATATTCATTTGACCGGTTAGCAAGAAATTTAAAAATATGTTTTGAGCAAAATCTCAACTGTTTGCTAAAAGTCTTTGAAACAAGTGCTTGTCTTCGTTACTCTTGAACTAGGTGCTTAAGAAAAGATAAGTCGGCATCCAAGAATGTGGGTCATGATTTCATGCTAATTTAATCGTTCACAAAAACAAAGTTGGAAAAGCAACTATGTTTTTTCTTAAACATTGATACTGAGTTATGACAATGAAAATGATTGCACTGCGCTATAAAAATAACTAAAATTTTATCTTTTAAGGATTCTATGGTGTAAACGAGATGAGTTTGTGTTGGGTCAGTGAATTCCCAAACTCCCTTAAACTAGGATTGAAGATAAAATAACTTAAGTGTTTAATAACCTTAAACATACGCAAGTCACTGAATGAACAATTGTTCAGTGAGTCATCTTTAAGAAGCTCAGGACGAGCCTAAGAAGAAAGGTTCTCCATTCAGTTAGGCGAGACTCAGTGAATGATACCTGAGCCAAAGAAGAAGATGATGGGTTTAGTGAGTGATGACAATATCTCACTGAACTCCAAGTCTCCTCAACAACTATAAAGACTAAAGACATAAAGACTGAAGGCTAAAAGACTGAAGTGAAGGTTGGACAAGGCGAGATAAGTTTGAAGCGACTAAGGGGGAGTCCTTATCAAGCAAAGGTCAAACTTTTTCTGAAACGCTAAAGACAAGAGTAGTGTCATCACTGCTACTCAGAAAGCACGATTGTCCCATTACTAAAGTAGACATTGTAACAGAGGCAAAATACACAAGTATTTTGTCCAAACTAGCTTAGGTCATCTTTGTCTTTTTCAATAACGGATGTAAACCATTGTGTATAAATAGGATCATAAGTAGGAGTAGAAAGGTGGACAAGTTTGTGCACTTAATGCGTTGACATTCACAAACACCTTTCTCTCCTCCAAATACAAATAAGTTCCTGAGAATATCTCAATTGGCTAGCCTAGTTGTACTTAAGCTTAACTTAAGTTTAGAGAGGAGAATCACCATACTTGTCATTCATGTTAGACGTGTATTTTGATAAGACCAAATCTTCCTCATTAATTTGCATGAATTGTATTTTGCGATATGTACTGATCAATTGTAATCTTTGTAATCCCGTAATTTATGGAATTATCCATAAATAATGTCTTGTATACCCTTTATATGGGACGTATGATTTTGTGATAGGCAATACAAACAAATATTCACCATCTCTGTATATTACCCTTCAGTGCATTTACTTTCAAGGTATCAAAGCCTCAGTAAATGATCCACCAAAACCATTACAGTCGTTCCATTTTTTTCCAGCCACCAATAATTATTTGATCATATTTGTTATCGTGTTGGTGATTTGTGCTTGGTCACAATCCGCACGTTTGTTATTCGTGTTGGTGATCAGTGCTAAGGTCATTGATCCACACTAATTCTTTGTGTGTTGTCGTACTAGGTCACGATTTCAATTTTTGGTTCCTATTAACGTGCTAAGGTCACGTCATTACGTTGTTTATGCACGGTCACAAGCACCACTAGTGTCTCACGTTTGCTCTTGTAAACCGTTTGTTCCATCGCCACCATGAACAGTAACAACATTAAAGATGTTATGCTTCAGTTATTAGGAAGATTGGGGTTGACTGGTCTTATTGATAATGGTACTGGAACAAACAAAATCACCAAAGAACACTTTGTTGGACCATCAGTTTATTATACCAACCCAAACCCAACTGTTAGCCCAACACACTACACTCATAGCCCAAACCTAATAACCTACACATATAATACTTCCCAACCTCGCCCAATTCACAACATCGGGCCACCACCAGGGTTCGGGTATACATCAACCCAACCCGCTGCACCAATCCAATATGTGTACCCAACTGACCCACCAACTTATCTCACCCCAACCCAACACGTTAACCAGCCCAGTACCATACCAAATCTTCATCAGGCCCAACAATTTTCACCAGCCACATCACCCCATATTACACCGCTAGCCCAACAGACTAAAGCTAGCCCAACTACTCCACCGATTGGGACTGTAGGACACATGGTTACTTCGGAGAAGAAAATGTTTTGCCTCAAGCATTCACTGTTGGGACACTTCATGATCCCACAACCGGTGCCTGGAACATGGACACAGGTGCGAGCTCGCATCTCAATGATTCAGTTAATAGTCTTAGGGCCCGTTTGTTTGAGGGGTGTGGAATGAAAGAATGAAATAAAAGATGTATATTATTGTTTGGTTTATCACGGGCCCACCACAATAGAATTAAAAGGTAAGTTGATACCCATAGAATGATTCCACCCAAATATGGTGACTTTTGTTAATTCTTTTTGTTTTTTACTTTTTTCTTGTGGTCCCAACCCATTATAATATATCATTTTATATTTTAAAATTAATATTTTCAATTTTAGCATATATTTTAAATTTTAAAACAAATACTATCTAAATCAATCAATCATTTTCTCTTTCGTCCTTTTCTTTCAAACCAATCCAAATCCAAATTCGATTCTAAGAGCGCTAGAGTGCAGATGTGCTTGTGGGTGGTCTTGTGAGAAAAGTGGTCTTGCACTCAACACTTTTTGCCCATAACACTCGTTTTGGTTATAGCATCAAAATACCCCTCCCTGGCATAACACCATTTTTCTTGTGCCGTTGTGCAATTTTTTTTTCTTGTTTTTCATTTTGTTAAATAAAACAAGTCATGTTTTAAAGTAAATATATTCAAGTTTATTAAATTTTCGTCAAATTTAGTATACTTATACAGATTGTTAACAACCAAATAATTCATCATTTCACTTAATAAAGATAAATAATTTACTTTTTAGAACCCATCAAACAATCAAAAAAATTTAACATGTCTTTAGGTTAATACATTGGTTGTTTTTTTTTTTTTTTTTTTTTTTTTGGTTTGAGAAAGAATAAAATTTACTTGATTATTACATTAGTTAATATTTTAATTAAATGAAAGGCTATAAAGTTCGTAAAAAGTCATAGTGGAAGTTGGAACACTGTTGCGTGCCTATCTTTATACTATTTGAGCATTGACATTTTAAATTATTTCCAAAAAGTATTAAACAACAAGTCGTATTCTTCCTCGATTCGTCTCCTTCCTCCCAAACCTACAAAAGCAAAAGAGAACAAAAAAACACATCACACGAACACATCATAAACACAAACGAATCACAAACACAACACACAACACACAAACATAAACAAAAAAGAAACAAACCCCCCAAAAAAAAAAACCTTTGGCGTGGGCTGGTGGCTACGGCGCCATATCCCACCAGCCGATCTCCGGTGTGGTATCTCGTGCCATACACTCGTGCCGAAGGCTATGGCTCAAGCCAACAGCCATTGTACCCGGGTCTCTAAACCCACCTACAAACCAAACGGGCCCTTAGTAACATTTTTAATACATGCATGTACCGGTCCATCTCGGTTGGTGATGGGCATTATATTCCTGTCACAAATACGGGTCATAATATTTTGCCAACTCCCTTTCGACCTCTTCACCTAAATAATGTTCTTATTACCCCTCATATTGTCAAGAATCTAATATATGTTCATCAATTTGTTCGTGAAAATAAATGTACTGTTGAATTTGATCCCTTTAGATTTTCTGTTAAAGATTTCATGACACGTCGGGTGATTCTCCGATGTGATAGCACGAGAGACCTTTATCGCGTCACACCTTTGTCTCCCATTCCTCAAGCTCTTTTAGTCAGTCAACATACGTGGCATCAACGTCTTGGACATTCAGGAAGCGAAGTGTTACGTCGTCTAGTTTCGAATAATTTCATTTCATGTAACAAAGAGAAGCCTCCAGTGCTTTGTCATGCCTGCCAGCTTGGCAAACATGTTAGGCTTTCATTTGCTAGTTTCAATACTGTCGTTAATGCTTGTTTTGACATCATTCACTCAGATGTATGGACTTCACCAATTCTGAGTCTCTCTGGTTTCAAATATTATGAATTATTCTTGGATCATTATTTACATTTTGTTTGGATCTATCATTTAATTAACAAATCTGATGTTTTTTCTAAATTTGTAATATTTTGTAATTATGTTCACACTCAATTTAAGTGTGAAATCCGGTCCTTTCAGTGTGATCATGGTGGTGAATATGACAACCGTAACCTACATAAACCTTTTTTGCTGACAATGGCATTCAGTTTCGCTTTTCATACCCCATAACGTCACAACAAAATGGAAAGTCTGAACGGATGATTCGCACCATTAATAATATCATTCGGACTTTGCTTTTTCAAGCCAACCTTCCACCAACAATTTGGGTTGAAGCTCTCAATATGGCTGTTCACTTACTCAATATCTTGCTCTCAACTATTATTGCCAAAGAAATCCCTTATGCCCGATTGTTTGGCCAAAACCCGGATTATAGTCTTCTACGCACATTTGGCTGCTTATGTTACCCCCACTTATATCCTAATCACAAACTTGAACCACGCGCCACACCCTCCATCTATTTGGGTCAAGCTTCAAATCATCGTGGGTATCGTTGCCTCGAATTAAAAACCAATAAAATCATCATTTCTCGTCATGTAACCTTTGATGAAACTGTTTTTCCATATGGCACTTCTAAACTAACATCGGCACCCAAATACAATTTCTTGGATGACTCACCCGATATAAATCCTCCATTCATCCCATCTACCCCCGTTGTGCAACCCACAAACGAGCCAACAACACCAATTCCCACCAGTACCAATATAGCCCAACATGACGCAACCCATGACTCATTACCATCCCCACCTGCCGTCCAACAACATACACCAAATCCATCACCACCCACCGCCCAACAACATACACCAAATCCATCACCACCCGCAAACCAACACATTATCCCAGATCCTCCTCACAACCCAAACCCTGTCTCAATTCATCCCATTGTCACCCGATATCGTGTCAGGACTAATCGTCCTACGGAGCGTCTCAACAGGCATGTGTCTTCGGTTTAACAATTACCAAAATCTTATCGTGATGCGTTTAATGATCCAAATTGGCAAAATATTATGCGTGATGAATACACTGTACTTATTAAGAACAGAACTTGGGCCCTTGTGCCCTGACCCATGGACACCAACATTATTCGTTGTATGTGGCTTTTTCGCCACAATTATTTGGCTGATTGCACTCTTAGTCGCTACAAGGCTCGTCTTGTGGCAAATGGTAGTAGTCAGTTAGAGGGGGTTGATGTGGATGAGACCTTTAGTCCGGTGGTTAAACCAGGTACTATTCGGACTGTTCTGAGTTTAGCTACTTTTCGACATTGGCCGATTCATCAGCTTGATGTCAAGAATGCCTTCTTACATGGTGATTTATCTGAGACAGTGTATATGCATCAGCCTTTAGGGTTTCAGGACTTTGTGCATCCTGATTATGTATGTTTATTGCAGCGATATCTGTATGGGCTTAAGCAGGCCCCTAGAGCTTGGTTTCAGCAATTTTCATCTTATATCACTCGGGTTGGGTTTTCTCATAGTCGATGTGACTCATCATGATTTATATACAGACAGGGGACGAATACTGCTTACATGTTATTATATGTTGATGATATTGTTCTCACGACTTCTTTTGAGGTTTTATTACAACGGATCATTGGATTCTTACATCAGGAGTTTGCTATGACAGATCTGGGCCTAATTAATTATTTTCTGGGTATCTATATTACACGTGATTCCCCGGGGGTTTTTTTTTTACCTCAGAAGAAATATGCTATTGAGTTTTGGAGAGACATATGGTAAATTGTAATCTCACCGGACTCCTGTTGACACCGAGTCTAAACCGGGAGATGATGGTGATCCGTGATCGATCCTACTTTATATCCAGTCTTGCGGGTTCTCTTGAAGATCTCACCTTTACTCGCCCGGATATATCTTATGCGGTTCAACATGTTTGCCTTCATATGCATGATCCTAGAGAGCTTTATTTTTCGGCCATTAAGCGGATTTTGCGGTATGTTCAAGGTACATTAGACCATGGGTTATAGTTATTTGCATCTTCCGCTACATCCTTGGTTTGCTTATTCGGATGCGGATTTGGCTGGTTGTCCTACCACTAGGAGATCGACTTCTGGGTATTGCGTTTTTCTTGGTAACAACTTACTCTCGTGGTCCTCTAAGCGTCAACCGACGGTTTCTCGTTATAGTGCAGAGGCAGAGTATCGTGGTGTTGCCAATGCTGTTGATGAAACTTGTTGGTTACGGAATTTACTTCGTGAGCTGCACACCCCTTTATCTTCCGCTACGCTTGTCTACTGTGATAATGCCAGTGCTATTTATTTATCTTGTAACCTGGTTTAGCATCAGCGCACGAAGCACATTGAGATTGATATTCACTTTGTTCGAGACTTGGTTGCTACTGGTCAGGTTCGAGTTCTTCATGTTCCTTCACGTTATCAGTATGTGGACATCTTCACGAAAGGATTACCATCTGATCTGTTTGAATAATTTCGCTCCAGCCTAAGCGTCCAGTGTCCTGCCGCTTCGACTGCGGGGGAGTGTTAGACGTGTATTTTGATAAGACCAAATCTTCCTCATTAATTTGCATGAGTTGTATTTTGTGATATGTACTAATCAATTGTAATCTTTGTAATCCCGTAATTTATGGAATTATCCATAAATAATGTCTTGTATACCCTTTATATGGGACGTATGATTTTGTGATAGGTAATACAAACAAATATTCACCATCTCTGTATATTACCCTTCACTGCATTTAATTTCAATTAATCCCAAGTGTTGTTCCGCAAACACTTGGTTATAATTCTTTGTTAATTGTAAATAGAATTAAACGTTGAAAAAACTATTTCTTTTACTTTACGTTTATATTTGAACAAGGAATTTCTAATAACATTGCTAAGTCATGGAGCTTGGATAGATTAACTTTATAGTTAATTCTAACCAAGTTAACGGGAACAACAGTTTGAGCTCGAGCTCAGCTCTTTTCGAGCCTTCTTTGTAAAGTTCAAGCTCAACTCGCTTATGAGTAATATTTTTTTTTCTTTCTAAAAACTAAGTTGAGTAAAAACTATTAAAGAAAAAAATTTATCTATGTTGAAGAGAATACCTTTATTAATTCAAAAACTATAAGATATATAACTATATTACGGTGACGTTTGGTATGTGGGTGTAGGTGGGGTTGGGTTGAGTGATGTGTCAAATCCATTGTTTGGTTTTATGTACTTAGTTTCACGCGCCGGATTGGTTCCAAATTTTCAACCCCAACCTACCCGGTGGGATTTTGGTGGGGTTTGACCATTTTATAATTGAAATATCATTTAATATTTTTAGGAATATATGAGTCACAATATTTTGTCATTTTAATATTCATTGTAATTATTAATTCCTCTTTAACTATTAAAATAATCACTTCAAATTACATATAATATTTTCTCTCACATCAAATTCAACTCTTAAATTAAATTCAAATCTAAATTTTAATCCTAATCCTAAACCCATCTACAAACCAAACGGGCCTTACATTTACATCTATTATATATATAGACGAATACCCGCGTAAAGCGATGATATGTATAGCGACAAATAACTATGATGTAAATTCATAAACAACACAATTGGTTGCCATTTATAAAGAGATTCTTTTTTGTTAGTTTGTTTATATTTTTAAGTTGATAGTAATGCAATCATGTTTTTTATTGATAGACCAAATAGTAAAACTTGCCACGTAGTGTCATGTAAACTTGTTTTATAAGTGGTATATTAGGTATTACTCATAAGAAATTTTAAGTTTAAGGATTAAGGATACATGCATTATAAGTAGTAAATATAAAGATAAAGATATGTAATAGGTCGTGTATTTTCACAAGCTTAATTGAGCTCGATAAAAAAGCTTGGGCTCGATCTCCTTTACTAAACGAGCTTTAGTTAAGCTCGAGCTCGTTAAAGGTCGGCTCGTTTTGAGTTTTATCGAGTTGATCTCAAGTAGCTCGGCTCGTTTACACCCGTTTATCAACATCTTTATTATTTAACCACTCAGGGGTGATCTAGTGGCAAAAAGGCTTACGACTATCACTCTAAGATGTGTGAGGTCTCAAGTTCAATTCCTGCTATATGCAAACAACTTTGAAGTGGTCACACCAACCTCCTGAAAAATGAGGGTTTTACCTGGTTTAAGTCTGTGTGACGGTGAGTTCAAACTCTGTGAATTAATCGGTCAAAAGATCGGAAACTATGTTAAAAAAAAAAAAAAAAAAAAAAACCTTTACCATTTACTGTTAACACA
Organism: Chrysanthemum lavandulifolium; assembly: GCA_022545495.1. NCBI lineage: Eukaryota > Viridiplantae > Streptophyta > Magnoliopsida > Asterales > Asteraceae > Chrysanthemum > Chrysanthemum lavandulifolium. The sequence continues at coordinate 222,896,672 of CM040243.1, read as the reverse complement.
AATTTTAGCAAAATCTTTTTAGATTTTTCGTTACAAGATATACTATTATTTTAGTCTCCTTATTGTTACGTATGTAACGTACATGTGTAGAAAAGGTGACATGATTTATGCAAGATACGTAAAGTTACATAAATTACGCAAGACATGTAAATATTACGTACTACTTTATTAGTAAGTTGTTTTATTTTATATGGGAGGGAAATGATGGCTTCTGAACATAGCAAGAAAGAATCCGTGCATTCCACTAATCACTAGGGGTGTTTACGGGGTGGTTCGGCTCGGTTCGGTTAGAGATTTTAACTATCCATTGTGGGGCGGTAGTTCATTTTACTATCCGAAACCGAACCATTTAGGCGGGTAACGGACATCACGGGTACTCGAAATGAGCTGATTACCCGCGGTTCGAGTCACGGTTAACTATTTTAAAAAATTCATCGAATTGAATCGGACGAACAATAACATAAATTAGAACGTAATATGTCAATTGTAGTAAAATTAAATATTTAAGTCATAATAATGTTGTTCCGTCGCAATAAAAGCATTCAAATTATCATATGTAACAAAATAACTAATACTATTTATTTGACGTTTATAAGTACGATTCTTTAATCATATGTAATCCATGGACGTTAGTAAATGATCACATTAGGTAAGTAAAAATGCGTTATACGATAAAAGTAATGCAATAAGATATATAGTTAATACTTGTACATTTTTAAGAATAGTTTGTTGAGACCTATATGTATATTATAGGCGGTTCGGTTCGAATCATGATAACTAAAAGTAAAAACCGAAACCGACCCATAATTAGCGGGTTTTTTCGGTTTCGGTTTTTCTCGGTTTCGGTTTTTTTGGTTATCGGTTTTTTGCTGTTTCGGATTGATCGGATCGGCTCGGTTCGTCGGTTTCTCGGATTTTTTGAACACCCCTACTAATCACATTGTAATTTAGCTTTTTGCCAACCCATAACAATTTAAAAAGGCAAAAGTCACGTATTATTTTATGAATCGCTAGTGATTCACACACTTCTCTATGTTATTTGAGAATTGATATATACATTATTTTATTTAATAACTACATCATCTTGTACAAGTTATATAACACACTGTACAATGCGTCAAAAGAAATGATGTATGTACTGTTGGAAAAATAGTTTTGCAAAATGAGTTTTTGCAAATTTTGGACACTATTTAATATATGTATATGTTATATATATTTATATTTCTTGGTAGCTTTATGTTCTCCTCGACGAGAGAACAGAATGAAATTAAAGATGTCCAAATGGAGTTAATATGAATAAGATATCGTATACTCGAAGTGGGACACGTGAAACACAAAATTTGGGAAAATTAACACATCCCACATCGCCTGAAAGGAAGTGGGAGTGTGTTATAAAGAAATCTTGATATAAACCTTCAAAATGATTTGTTGGTTTTACTCCAACACCTACGCCGCCGCTGGCGGGGGTGCGATTTCGGGCCAAATGGGTTGAAGCTTCGAACTCACGCGGCGCATGACCTGCGGACACGAATATGGAATATATCATGTCAGTTTATATTGAGCAGGATATCTTGTCTTGGTGAACAAGATAGGTTTTCGTGATAAATAGAACCCATGTCTCATTCGGTGTGTGAACGCAGCTCCACTGCAGACGTATTCCAACAATCTCTTCGATCGAATACGCAAGCTTCGTGCTCTTTCGTGCAAGTAAGTCTAGTCCGGTGTACAACAATTTGTGTACATTGTACTGCAGGAAACGGATGGCGAATATGTTTTAAAGGAATCGTGTTCAACACGAGCCTCGCAATTGTCTTTCTCGCTTCGCTTATTACGGTTATATAGTGTTGTCTTCCGCTTCTACTCCATTCTGTCATTATTGTGATCTTTCGAGCAAGTAAGTCTAGTCCATTTGATAATAGCGTATCGTTGTACAGGAAAGCGGATGGCGAACTGCTTTAAAGGGAATCGTGTTGAACACGAGCCTCGTGCAATTGTCTTTCTTTGCTTTCGCTTATTACGGTTCTATAGTGTCGCCTTCCGCTCTACTCCATTATATACATTATTTATTTTCATTATCATTATTATTTGTAATCTGATTTATTAATAAAAGTGTACACCGCTTCCACATGTACGATCGTCTAAAACTCGGACCGGACTGCACCGATAGAGACCGAAGTTAGGCAAAAACTATGGACCGAGACTAGACCGAATGTGGTCGGTCCTGTCCAAATAAGCTAAATATCTGGTTTGTACGTCGGACTGGACCGGACCGGACCGAGACCGAAATAATGAAAAACACTAGACCCAGACCGGACCGTTGGTCCTTCGATCCGGTCGAATTGTTCACCCTTATGTACCACCACCTATGTTATTTGCACACTTCATATTATGTTATAAAAATTTGTACATTTATTATAAAATGTTCTTCAGTTTATATACTAAAGTGTGCAAATAAAAAAATTGAGTGTGTCACTCAACCCCTAGCTATTGTTTATTTATCTAAGGTGTCATTTGTTTTTTTCAGAACTTTATATCTTCATCCGCAAAACCATGTATACTGCAGGAGAAGAGAGTACATTTAAGACTTCATTTGCAAGAAGAAGGCGTTTGTTTTTGTCTTTATCAAGATTTTTTATTTTTTCTTTTTTTTGAAAGAAGTGGAAAAAGAAGTGATTGAAAGAAGTGGAAAAAGAGAAATTTACGTCTGCGTAGTAGAAGAGGAAAGAGTGATTTTACCTCTTACGTTTGAAAAAAAAGCAAACGGCTTCAGGAAATGTCTGCATACCGCACATATGCAAGAAAGAAACTTCTTTGAAAAACAACAAGGCACTTAAATTGAGTAATTTTCTATTCAAATTAATGAAATTATTATCATACTCTTATATAAAAGGTGTATCACTTTTTCTTAAAATTTTAACAAGTACAAAATCTTATGCTAATATTACAAATTCTTTAAGCCAATAATGAAAATTTAAGTTATTTTAACTCAAAACAATGAAGGTTACAAATATGAATATTCATATTATAATCGTTTATTGTTTTAGTTGAAAGATTAAAGTACTTTGATCATAAATATTAGTTCGGTTACAATTTTAAAATTTTATTGATAACTAAAAATGTAATTTTATTCTCTCAAGTATAAAGATAAGAGGTGGTTAGATTATTGGGTGTTTGAAGACATAATTTGCTAATGTAGTAAGAAATGAGCATGTTATACTCAAGATGATGAATTTGATATCGTTTTACAAAAATTGAATATTTTTTGTATAACTTACAATTTACATCTTAGTTACAAAGTATCTTTTTACATATACTCGTCACATGCTTCGATCATCATAGTACTTTTACGGCAATCAACAAATGTCCCGTTACTTATTTAAATTTCATTGTGTTTGTAATGAACTACAAGGAGATAATCCACACCTTTGTTAGTAGTCAAGGTATGTATTTATACTGATGTCGTAATTATTTTTAACATAACATTTATCATATATAAATTTAATTCCAGGGGTATACGTTGTTGGGACTTAAATAATGTTGGCAAGTTTGGCCACTTATGAAGCACAAATTACAAACACTTGAAGCTGCAAGTGATAGTATTTATAACAAAGCTATTGGTACAAGTTGAAGTAGCACATGTATTTTGAGATAAAAGTTTGACCTGATCATATGGTTAGGAACCACCCATTATCTCCTTTTATTTTGGGAGTGGGTTATCACGTCTACAACTTTCTTTGCTATAAAGAGATAGCAGATAATGTGTATGAGAGAGAAGGAAAAGTACAGCCATATTCACTCAAAAAACACATAGCTTTGTTTGCTTCTATTCTTGTCATTTCTGTTGCCACCATCGTGTTGTAATCGTGAGTTGTTGCTACTCAACGGTTACGGTGTAGAACTGTATTAATCCTGGGTGCTTAGGCTTGTAGACTCGAGCAACAAACGGAGTGCCGAAAGTACTTAAAAGGACAGGGAATTTCTTCCCGTACGGTTCTTTATGTTATGGGTTTTTTCTCAGGTTCTAGCATGTTATTGGTGATGATAGTTGCTGATTGTTTCGGGTTCGGGTTTGGGCTCATCGAGTGGTTAATAGCTGTTGGTTCTCTTGATACAACGATGTTGCTTATATATTTCAAAGCAATGATGATGCCGGTTCTGTTGTTGGTTGTTTTTGAATTTCTTGTGTTCGAGTTTGAGTCCAAGATTGCTGTTGTTACATTTTCTGTTTGGTTATGTTTTGGAATATTGTTGTGGATATTCAGAATATTAACAAGGTACATGTTTAATTCTAGTGTAATACTTTCACTTCTATATGTCAGGATATTTGCATATTGTTGTGACAGAGCACTCCAATACAACATTCTTTTAAGTACTTTTGTTCCAAACAAAAGGTTTACATGTTATGGTCTAGTGAAGGCATGGAGTTTTAGGAAGAAAACTCGGAAATGCGGACCATTTAGACTTCACAAATTAAAACTGAAACCAAAATCAGTTGTTGGTAGGGTATCCATGATAGCTCAAATCACGCGAACTACCGCCGCACGTGGATGGTATCTTGATTCAGGAGCCACTATTCACGTAGTGGGATCAAGAAATAGTTTTACAACCTATCGAGCGGTAACCGGTAGGCAAGTGATGATGGCAAATCGTGATAGAGCTGATGTTTGCGGTGTAGGAACGGTACAAATGAAGTTCACATCGGGTAAAACCGTGACTCTTCATAATGTGCTTCATGTTCCTACAATATCCAAGAGTCTAGTTTCTGTTGGTAAACTTGACGAACATGGTTTCAAAATCGCCATTGAGTCAAGGAAGGTTGTAATCACTAGACGTGGCCTTTTTGTGGAAAAGGATACTACCAAGAAGGGATGTATCGACTAAATGTGGAAAATGAGCCCTTAAAATGTATCAGAAAGTAATAGTATAGTTAGTTCTATTGCTAGCAATCATATTTCAAATGTTTCTTTAAGAAGTAATTTTGATTCTGTTGTTCATGAAGTTAATCAGATATCCGTTGTTACTTCCGCATGTTCTATTTCTTTATGGCATAAACGTTTAGCACATATAAGTGTTAAAAATATTGAAAAGATGAAACACAACGGATTAATTAAATTTCAAAACAAGAATTTCGAAAAGTGTGAAACATGTGTAAAATCAAAGTTTGTAAAGAAACCTTTTCCATCAGTTAAACGTGATACAGGATTGTTAGATTTGATACATTCGGATATTTGTGAATTGAATGGAATACTTACTCGAGGAGGTAAGAGGTATTTCATTACATTTTGCGATGATTCAAGTCGGTTCTTATATGTATATTTATTACGATCAAAAGACGAAGCTTTTGATTCATTTAAAATATACAAAGCGGAGGTTGAGAATCAACTTGGGAAAAGGATTAAAATCCTACGATCCGACCGGGGTGGAGAATATTTTACGCGAGAGTTTGATACATTCTGTGAAGAGAATGGCATTATACATGAGCGTACCTCTCCGTATACACCACAACAAAACGGTTTAGCAGAAAGGAAAAACCGAACCCTAGTAGAGATGGTTAACTGTATGTTAAACCAATCTGGGTTACCCATAAATCTTTGGGGAGAAGCTCTTTTAGCAACATGCCATATACACAATAGGATCACTAGTCGTGTGATTCCTATGAGTCCATATGAGTTATGGAATGGCAGAAAACCGAACCTAGACTATTTGAGGGTTTGGGGATGTTTAGCCTATTATCGGACACCTGATCCGAAAAGATCTAAGCTAGGAGCTCGTGGTATTAAAAGCTTGTTTGTTGGATACGCAAAAAATAGCAAAGCTTATAGACTTTTAGATGATAATTCAGGTGTTATCATAGAATCCAGAGATGTGGATTTCTTTGAAGATAAATTTTCGAAAGATGTCGAAAACCCTCGTGTAAGTCTAGTTCCTACTTCTACTAGTTCGTCTCGTGTAGAAATCTCTACAGAGATTAATGAACCAAGGCGGAGTACACGAACTAGAAAAGAGAAGACCTTGGGACCAGATTTCTTCTCTTACTTGGTCGAAGGGACTCAAAAGAAAGTGACAAAAGAGGTCATTTTCTTGATTAATGTCGATGACGACCCTAAGACTTTCTCTGAAGCCATGTCATCTCGAGATGCTCCTCTGGAAGGAAGCTATAAATGATGAGATGGATTCTATATTGTAATCGACTTGGGAATTAGCGAGAACTTCCTAAGGCGTGAAAGCCATAGGATCCAAATGGGTATTTAAGAAGAAGCTTAACCCGACGGATCAATTTCCGCCTTTAAAGCAAGATTAGTTGCCAAAGGTTTCGCATGTTAGAGGGGTAGATTATTTCGATACGTATGCCCTCGTCGCTAGGATTAGTTCTATAAGAACACTTATAGCGATATCTCGCTATTAAAGGTTTGTACATTCATCAAATGGATGTGAAGACGCCTTTTTAAGCGGTTACTTACGAGGAGGTTTACATGGAACAACCCAAGGTTTTGTGATACAAGGCGAGAAAACAAAGTGTGTAGACTTGTTAAGTCCTTATACTGGTTGAAACAAGCTCCAAAGCGATGGCATGAGAAGTTTGACACTACTATTATTTCTTTCGGGTTTAAGCACAATAGTCTTGATAGGTGCATTATACCAAAACCACGAAAGATTATCTGATGGTCATTTGTCTTTATGTTGATGATATGTTGATCATTAGCACAACTCTAGATGGTATTTCCGAAACAAAGTCTTACTTATCCTCGAACTTTAAGATGAAAGATCTTGGTGAAGTAGACACCATTTTGGGAATTAAAGTGAAAAGAACAAATGATCAAATTTCTCTTAGTCAGTCTCATTATATCGAGAAGATACTGACTAAGTTTCAACACTTGGATATAAAGGAATCAAATGTTCCTTTTGAACCGAGTGTGCATCTTGAGAAGAATTCTGGTAGAGCCGTGGCTCAACTAGAATATGCAAGTGCTATTGGTTGTTTGATGTATGCTACACATTGTACTAGGCACGACATTGCCTTTCTTTGTAAGCAAGTTAAGTCGATACACAAGTAATCCAAGCAATCGAACACCGGAGAGCGGTGTCTAAAGTACTAGGGTACCGAAAAGGACTAGTGCTTTGAACTTGACATACACGCGTCATACCACAGGGTTTTGGAAGGGTACTCGGATGCAAGTTGGGTGAATCACACGGTGATTCTAAATCCATGAATGGTGGATTTATACTCTTGCGGAGGAGGCTGCTTTCTTGGGCGAGCAAGAAACAAGCGTGTATTTCTCATTCCACTATGGGCGAGTTTATTGCTCTAGGCTGCAGCAGCAAAGAGGTGAGTGGATGCGGGATCCATTCTCGGATATCCAACGTGGCGGGTCCATGCCTTCGATTCCCATGTCTTTGTGACGGTCAAGCTACTTTGTCTAAAGCTTATAACTCTGTGTACAATGGGAAGTCGAGACATATTCGTCTTCGACACAACTATGTGAGACAAGTGATAGAGAATGGTACCATTAGTGTTGTTTATGTCAAGTCGTGTAGAAACTTGGCAGATCCACTAACTAAGCCTCTGACGAGAGACTTAGTGAGTGTTACTACAAGAGACATGGGTCTGAAACTATAAGTGAATCGGTTAGTGATGGTAACCCGACTTGAATTTAGTGCTCCTATCTCCAAGTTTAATGGGTAATAACAAGTCACTAGTCGGTAGAAGGTACTATCAAATAATTGACCCATGTAGTAGAGATAGTGCAGGCGTTCTAGAATGAGGATGAGATTATTCTCTTAACAAAGCTTTAGAGCGTCTTAGCAACTGGAGGCGTTATAGAAGCTTTGCCTATATGACTTAGAGGTGGTGCCGCCTTGAATAGAGAGTTTATGGTTTCTCTTTGAGAGTCATGAATCGGGATTAAGCGCATGGCCATATTCAAGGCCGGTGAGAACACTTTGGTTACGATGGGAAGTGTGTATAAGTATGTACATAAGATTATAAAGGTTTGTGGTTTAATCTTCGGACACCATTGAATCAATTTTATTTGCATACTTAGAGTAAATGGGGTTTAATCTTCGTGACACCACCATGACACAACCTATCAGAGTAGCAGAAACTTCCCAACATGGCGGGGGATTGTTGGGACTTAAATAATGTTGGCAAGTTTGGCCACTTATGAAGCACAAATTACAAACACTTGAAGCTGCAAGTGATAGTATTTATAACAAAGCTATTGGTACAAGTTGAAGTAGCACATGTATTTTGAGATAAAAGTTTGACCTGATCATATGGTTAGGAACCACCCATTATCTCCTTTTATTTTGGGAGTGGGTTATCACGTCTACAACTTTCTTTGCTATAAAGAGATAGCAGATAATGTGTATGAGAGAGAAGGAAAAGTACAGCCATATTCACTCAAAAACACATAGCTTTGTTTGCTTCTATTCTTGTCATTTCTGTTGCCACCATCGTGTTGTAATCGTGAGTTGTTGCTACTCAACGGTTACGGTGTAGAACTGTATTAATCCTGGGTGCTTAGGCTTGTAGACTCGAGCAACAAACGGAGTGCCGAAAGTACTTAAAAGGACAGGGAATTTCTTCCCGTACGGTTCTTTATGTTATGGGTTTTTTCTCAGGTTCTAGCATGTTATTGGTGATGATAGTTGCTGATTGTTTCGGGTTCGGGTTTGGGCTCATCGAGTGGTTAATAGCTGCTGGTTCTCTTGATACAACGATGTTGCTTATATATTTCAAAGCAATGATGATGCCGGTTCTGTTGTTGGTTGTTTTTGAATTTCTTGTGTTCGAGTTTGAGTCCAAGATTGCTGTTGTTACATTTTCTGTTTGGTTATGTTTTGGAATATTGTTGTGGATATTCAGAATATTAACAAGGTACATGTTTAATTCTAGTGTAATACTTTCACTTCTATATGTCAGGATATTTGCATATTGTTGTGACAGAGCACTCCAATACAACATACGTTGCCCCAACGCGCTGGTACCCAACTAGTATTGGTATAATATATTCATTTGGCACACACTAACAAAGTTGTACATTTTGCCTCGTACATATTCGGAACTACACCATTACACCCGACCTAAATGCAAAGTCTTTGTGAATTATGACACTTTGTGAGGCTATAAAATTGCAGCCATTGCGGCTGCACTTTCTGTTTTGCCAGGTATACTACGAAGAATGGCATGGATTTAGAGTTTCATGACTCCCTATTAGTCACTTATATGAGAACATGTGTAATATGTGTTGGGTGAGATTGATATAATTGTGTATATGACTTGATGTTAAGATTTATGTACTATTGAGTATTTCATTTAAGGGTTGATAGCATACTAATAAAGCCCAATTCTACATAAATGTTTTAAAAGGAGGGGACTTCGTGAGAAAAATCAAACAAATAAAGCCTTTTTTTTTCCTTTAAAGTATGAGTCCATACATGTGGTTGTAATAGAGCTTGGTTTTTCATTTTATAATCGGGTATGCTCTTGGATTTTGACGAAAAGCTTTATAGAGCCCGATTTTTCTAATAAACAAGCCATTATTGGGGGATTTGTAATAAAGCAAATTACAAAAAGAAACCGTATAGATATTGATTATACCAAACTCAACCTTTTTCTAAGCCTTTACGAAATAATTTTTCGTCACAATCGTACTTTTCTTCTCTTTTCATTTTCTCGTCACCATCATACCTTTATCTTTTACAACTTTCATTGCATGTCAATCTCAAAAGACACTAAATTTCTTCATCTCTTCCATTCTCTCTCTGTCAAATTTTTTTTCCAATGGCCAGTTTTCTATGGTGGCTTTGCTTATTAAGAACTTCATCTTTTGTATTTGCTACCAAGAAAACATACATAGTTCAAATGAACCATCATGCCAAGCCGCACTCTTTTAACTCATCATGACTGGTACTCCAACACCTCCAATCCATCTCACCTTCTTTATCATCATCATCTTCAAGATAGGCAAAGCCGATATTATGTGCAAACGACAATTGAATTTCAGAATCATATCTACTTATGTGGGGCGTGTTGTATTAGAAGGTTCAAAAATTATATGTGCAAGTGCTAATAATCTCGATTAAATTCTCGCTCAAAGTTGTATTTTTTTTAGCATGTTCGCTTCTTTGCTCCTTGAAAACATAGGATTTCAAGTTTGTATTCTTTTCTCGTGTTTGTAATGTCTAATCCATGAACATTTAAGTGATATTTATGGATTAAATTTTGAGACCGCATAACTTACTTTTTTTTTGAACAAGACTGTAAACTTACTCGGTTATTATTAAATGTACATTACATTTATAAGAAATTAAGATGTAATACAATAATTATATTTCTATAAATGTATCTTTATAACCTCAAATACCCAAATAATCGATGTATTATGACTTTGCTTGAAAAACTATTGATACTTTTTTTTTCTTACTATTACTAACTTATATTTTGGCACGTGATTAGGGTGTTGACATTTACCAATTATGATAAATTGATAATTAGTTATAAAATGGGCCTGGTGATTACCAACCACTATATGACCTTATATCCTTTTTGGTAAAGAAAACGCTTTCTACTCTCTTTTCAAAATTTTCACAAAATCTTCACCCACGCCTGAGCCACATGTTCCACGCCCAAGACATCTCCACGCCTAGCCATGCCACGCCTGTGGCATGCCTAGGGCACGCGTGAGGGCACACCCAACTCACTACTGCATTTCTCATGCTCCACGCCCACCCACCCAAGTCCACGCCTGTGGCACGCCATGCCACGCCTGTGTCACTCCCCGCCTGGCACGCCTGTAACACGATCACGTCCAAACTTCGCCTTGACCACGCCCAGAGAATTTGGTGACACGCGTCATCTGCTTAAAACGATTACGCTACAAATCTAACTTGAATATTGAAAGTTCATTTTGAAAATTTTATGGGCGGCGCTTATATGCAGAAAGATTGTGCGAAAGTCTTTCATTTCGTAAATTTTCTTTGTAATATTGTCATTACAACAAATGTATTTTGCAACATCATATGTATAGAACTGGTCACATAATAGCTTTCTCCATCGTGCATCACGTAATTCTATAGTCATATATCGTTTTTAGCAACAAAGAACATATTTTTCTTTAAAAAGAAACTAGTGAGAAGTTAGATGTACAACATGGTGATTACAAGCTTTTAAAAGTATCAAATAGCTAATCAATCAGACAATAACATATTTGTTTTCTTGAATCGACACTAAATTCACATATAGATGTAAAAATGTAACTTAATTATTCTTCTAACCATCACTTATCATTATTGGAATGATGAACTTAAAGGGGTTGTGATGATAAACTCGAATAAGTAATTACAAAAGTTTTCATACTCTTTTATCAAATTTGTCTTTGAGGGTGGGCGTGGGGCGACCGCCCAAAGTCTCGGCATTTTTAAGGCCCCGAAATTTACCTCAAATGCTATTGTGATATAAATCGAAACTAAAAAAGAAAAAAAAAAAACACTTGTATATGATGCTAAACAAGTAGTTGAATTTTATATATCTACTAAATAGACCATTAAGTGAAAAGGATATCTCTAAGAGCATACACATTAGTAACTTGAGGTATAAAATAACACCAGCCACGTCAGCGCCACATCAGTTTTAACATTTCACCTTAATATTCTCAAAAAACACCCACATTAATAACATCCCAAGTTAAACTTTAACATTTCATATTTTCAATTTCAACCCCTAAACTAAAACTTCATTTATTAAACTAAACATATCATTAAATTTGAAAACATATTACAATACGAAAAAAAAAAAAAAAGTTACAACGAAATAAAAAACACATCGCAAATTAAACGTTACAACATAAAGGAAATGGCGAGAATACAATCTAGTGACGAGGTTGCAAGTTATATATTTTTTGATCCGTTCTTTTCCGTCATCGATCCAAGCCACGACATTTGGATCTTTCCTTCAAAGATCCGTCATCAAAAACTTCAACTCCTCCAACCTTGTTAATGTTTCATCTTTTCTCTTGGGTCCGACACGCATTGCAAGTTTCACGCTTGATACGATACTGCGTTGCCATAGTTTCGTGAAATAAGTTGACGAGCTCGTTCCTTCCGCTCTTGCTCCCCAAGACTTGTCGTGCTCTCATATCTTGCTTTCTTGGTAGCACGCTTCTTTCCCATGGGCGTGGTTGTTTATCATGACCAAACAAAGCCTCGTTTGTTTGGCTTGGGTATCGCGGCTAAATCAACCGGCTCAGAGCGCCCCATTTCTTAAAATGACGCAAAACCTCCCAAGCGCCATCGAGCAAACGGTGTCGCTTTGGTTTTTCTCACGATATCATTGCTTTGCTCGTTTCATCACATCCATCTCACTTTCCCGCTTCGTTGTTCTCGCTGAGCACGTTTGTAAAAAGAGTTGAACTTTGTGTATATGCTGCTCAACGCTTTCCACTGCTTGACATCATATCCTTGTCATACCGCTGAAAGTTGAGTCTATTGAACTCATTTGTGACCGATACCAAAACGTATCTTTGGGTTGGCACCGCCCAACTTTCGGATCCTCCGTGCAATATGTAACACCTGCAAGTAATTCTTCCTCTCTTTGAGTCCAACGCCCAACAAATAAAACTTCCTTTTCATCATCATCGATTGGTTCTGCTCTGGGTCTTTGGATTTTTTGATTTTCGCTTAACACGACCTTTGATTTTTTGGAGGAGACGCGGTGTCTCCAGAACATCATGTGTTTCGCCATGAATGTTGTGAGTATTGTGTGAATTGTAGATTTTGAAAGTTGGAGTTTAAGGTGCTTTGTTTGTTTTGTTCTTGCCAATACAAATATGCTTGATGTTGTTGCATATTTCTTGGCTCGAGAAGCCTGAGTGGGTCAAGAGACATGTTGGGTTTGAAGATGAACCCGCGTTCGGGTTAGATGATGAACCCGGGTTTAAGGTATTCCACCCACCAACGAAAGATTGAAGAACGTATCATCGTCGCCTCCCGACATTTTTCTCCAAGAATGAAAGATCAAGATTGAGAGGATTGAGTAGTGAAAGTGTGAAAAAATGGTGTTTTAGTTAGGTATTAATAGTTGTAAAAAAATGTTTTAAAATTTTTTTTTTTTAGAACTAGCAGTTAAGGGGTCAAAGTGTAACTTTTTTGATTTTTTTAAAAATATAATGGTCACTAAACCGTTGAGGGGGTGAAAGTGTAATTATTATTATTATTATTATTATTTTAACCCTCTAACGGGCGTTGCCCATTTAACGCAGCTCCTCCAACGCCATTTCAACGCAGGTCCTCCAACGGCATAACGCCCGTTAACGGCGTTAAACCCACCATAACGCCCATTAACAGCGTTAAACCCACCATAACGCCCGTTATGGCGTTACTAATGTGTATGCTCTAATGAGCTTGTGAATGCTCAAATACTTACATTATCCGAAGCCCTCAAGAGAAAACGACATCATCAATATGAGTATTGAAAATTTAATTGTCATGCCCCCACTATCTGATACCCCGTCCTTTTAATCATCTGATCAATTCTTTCATTCTTTTTATTAAAAGTTTTTTATTTATTTATTTATTTATTTATTTATTTATTTATTTATTTTTTATTATTTTTTTCATTTAGTAAAGTAAGCCAAAATGAAAATTGTGAAACAAAAAACGTTACAAGTTTGTAAGGTGTAATACAACTTTCTTTATATACAAAGCTATTCTTTTTTGTTAATTATTTGAATAAGTTTTATAACATATTCATATTATCTATTTTCTATTTTTGAGCAAATTAGCTATGAATATTTGATTGTAGATTTAGCATTAAAAATGTCATAAAGATGACACTTTTTAATTTACATAGTTAGTTTGTAATGTGTCTAATAAAAAGTTTAAACTTTATATTTACTGTTGGTTAATTTTAGAGAGCATATTTTTAATTTTACCCACGGCCTCTGAATGCTCGGAGACGGTCATTGTCAACCTCGTCAATGGCGGAAATACGAGATATGACTGAGAAAGGCACATTATGTAACATCATAGATTCATACCTTATAATCCTTATAATTATTACAACAATAGCTTACAACTTTTACAAAATGATCCTTGTCCCAAATATGAAAGAAAACATGTCTCTTTTGAATTCTTATTGTCTTGAAAACGTAGTAGCAAAGTGTCAAATAGTCTGACTCCAATAAACGTGCCTTCGAAAACCTTAATAATGATCCACCTGAAAATGGTACTAGAAAACGTCAACATAATGTTGGTGAGCTCGTAGGTTTAAGAGTAAAACCACTGAGCTGTGAATAATATAATGTAGGACAATAGCGAGCATGATATACACATATAAGCACTTAATGAATATACCAACTAGCAACAACTGAATCTCAAGATGGCATATAAGTATAGCTTGCGCGGATAGTATTCACCTTGTTATGAGGGTGTGGGTGTCAACCCAAGTATTACTACCAATACGTCCTAACCTCGCAACTTGCGCGGAGTGTATTCACCCTTTACGAGGGTTGATATTTCTACCGATACAATCATAACCTCTTGTAATCGCCAAGTGAATCCACGCAAAGTTTAACCCCACTGACAGGCACATATTGCAATCAACGCACATATTTGTCCAAAACCTGAAAACAGTGAATCACAACATAAAATCATTTGAAAAGAATTTGAGTACCATTTCCACCCCAAGGGAAATACGTTAAAAATTGGGCTACGAGAACTTACCTCAGAGTACGGTAACGTAAGCAATACAAACGGTGTCAAGTAGTAAAGCACAACGTTACACGATCGACACAACCTAATAAATATATAGTTCGACTTAGAAAATGTCTCGTCAAAATAGCATGATGCACATGAGTTTTCAAGGACAAAGTGTTTTTGTTTTCATGGAAGACTCGTATCATTGTTTGTAAAAAGTCTAGTATCATTGTTCGTAAGAAAGTTTGGTATTATTGTTCGTAAAAAGTTTAGTATCATCATTAGTAAGAAAGTTTAGTATCAACGTTCGTGTGGTGGTATGAAAGTATAGACTAGGGATACAACTCACGCCAAAGTATAATATATATCCCAATATATTATAGAGAAATAAAGAATAAACAAGGAAAAATGAATAAAGGAAAAATAAGTAAGAAGAATAAGTTAATGGTAAGTTTCAGTGTTTACCTAGTGATCGCAAATAGTTTGGAAAAGTCACTTAAGTTTTATAAAAAAACTCGAGTTAATATTTCATATAATAAGGGTTTTATCATTTAATAAAACTATATGTTTTGATCATTGTCAGGTTTAATAATAATAAAATATGTTTGAAATAAAAGTATAAATTTAAGCTTTTATAAAATTTTGCCATGACTCATCAGTTTATTTAACGTTTCCAAGTCATGTAGCTTTAGTAAAACTCAATTTTGCAAAACAATATTTCCCAACAATTTACGATTAAACACATGTTCGTGTTTGTTAATCCAACACGTTACAATAATAATTTAAACCAAATAAAAATTAGTAATTAATCAAATTTTAGACGATATGTTGGTTATTGGGCTTTATAGCCCATTATTAGTCTAATAAGTATTATTTCAATGTTTTAGGTCCGTTACGAGTCTAATATATTAAATTCATCAAGAGTCTAATATATTACATCCGTCTCGAGTACAATAAGTCGTTCAATATAGTCCAATTGTCCAAATGATATAAATCTGATATAAGTACAAGTAATTCAAGTCAATGTCCAATGTATTAGTCCGTTTAAATATTTGTATAGTCCAATACCAAGTATAAATCCCAAAGTATAGCCGAAACGTACCAATGAACACAAATGTTAAAACAAATAAATCCCGTTAGTCCGATATTCAATATCTGTAAATATTCACACATGAAAAATATAACTTAACAAATAAAACACACCCTTTTAGTCTTAGTGAGCTTGGCTCATTTTCAAATCAAATAAACATACCCTTGGTATTATGGGTTTAAGGCCCATTAAACAAACCAAACACTCCTTTATTTATTTATGGGCTTCGTAGCCCAAGACAAAAAACGCACCCAAGCCCATTGACCAAACAAACCAACTCACCCTAGGTGGGCTCAGCCCGCTACCAACTCAACGCAAAACACAAACGCATCACACACACAACAGAACACTAACACAAGTGAAAACCAAATACAACTTAAACACTCCTTTGTGTTATTATGTTAAACTGAACCAAGACAAACCCTATGTGGGTGGATTGTTGAACCGAGAGCATCACAACAAACGCACCTTATGTAGGTGTCTATTGTTAACTGATCCAAACAAACACACAAAACCCTTTGTGGGTGTCTCGTTGTGAGTCGTACAACAAACCAACATAACACCCCTCGTGGGTATGTTTCTCTTGAACCGGAAACCAAAACAACATACCCTAATCGGTTTTATTCTTACCGAAACACAAACACATCCAAAAAACACAAAACTGAGTTCGAATAAGCCAAACATATATAAATACACAACCAAAATAAGCATAGTTAAATAGATAAGCAAATTCAAACTCAAATCGATACCAAACGGGGTCTCGCCCAGTAACCCTAATCGGGTTGTAATCCAA
>CM040243.1:222793442-222879995 GCA_022545495.1 Chrysanthemum lavandulifolium | reverse complement strand
TATGGTTCAAACTTTTAACAAAGGTAGGTCCAAATAAGTCCATATGAAGCATAAACAATGGTTGTGTTATGGTGTTAACAATTTTGGACTTACAAGAAGCTCTATGTTGTTTTCCTTTCTAACAAGCCATACAAAGTTCCTTACACTAAAAAACCTTAGAAGGTAACCCTCTCACTAAGTTACCCTTTACAAGTTTATTGATTGTTTTGAAATTAAGGTGACCCAACCTCCTATGCCACAATCTAGACTCATCAACTGATGCCTTAGCAAACAAACAAGTTAAGGACCTATTAGGAAGTACATCTTTAAGATCAAAAATATATGTTCTCTTTCCTAGGTATCCTTAATCGCACAAATTTCTCATTAGGCATATTAAAATCGGTGACAACACCACACACTCGCTTTCTCCAAAAGTACCCGTTTTCTTATCACATTTGAGAAACACCGAATAAATTGTACTTTAATCCTCGTATCAGTATAGACCTTTTCAAAGTCTAATTTCTGTTTTGATTGTGCCTCTACCAAGTATCTTTCCTCCCTTTGGATCATTGCCAAATGCCACATATCCTCCATCAAAAGCTTCAAAATCCTCCAGGTTGCTCCCATCCCAAGTCATGTGCCCAGAGCAACCACTATCAAAAATTCCTTTGTCTTTTAGCTCATTTTGTAGATTGCCCTGCACATGAACTTAAACAAATTAGTTCCACTTGTGGACCCAATCCAATACTGACTTGGGTCTGCCTTGTGCATCAACATATTCAAATTTCTTTAGGTCCATTGATGCACAGCTGACATGTTGTAAAACCTTGGTCTTAGGCTTCCATTGCCAGCTAGCTGAGGCCTTAACAACATAAAAATGGTTTCCAACCACTGTGTCAGTTATCACCTTTGGAATTTTTAAAACTTCTTTTGTATCGAGGTGATATTTTTCTTAGCAAAGGATTGATTTTGCTTAGCGTTGTTTACATTTTGCTTAGCAAAGGTTGAACTCATTTGGGTGCAGCAGGTGACTATTGAGTTTGTTTTACCATTCCTCATTAACACCGCCTAGGAATCATATTTTTGTTAGGATGAGGATTGTTTTCTTTGAAAAGTTTTGATGATTTACCCTCCTCCAATGATTCCAAACTTGTGGTTGGTTTTATAATAGCTCTGTAAGTGCTCAAAACTACCACATGCAAAACAAGCCTTCTAACACATTGAAACTCATCTCCTAACTGCTTGAAATTAGTCCATTGAAGTTTCTTTGATTTCCCCTAGGTACATATCTTTTCATCCGCTCCCTAGGTATCTCCTTGTACTCTACAACTTTCTTAACAATTTGAGCTCCAAATCTAGGCACAAGGTTGGCTTGTTCGTAATCAACTTTCTTTACATTTTCTATCTTTTCAGCTGAGTTGATTAAGATCTATCTTCCCGTAGTCCGATTCCCAATCTTCAATAGTGGGAGCATCAGTTGACTTAATGAACCTATCTTAGTTATTTCACCTTACTAATCTCTTCTACTGTGTTTGTTAAACCGAATTCACTACTAAATGACAGTTCTTTTGTAGGTGGTGCATGTTTCATAAGAGAGGGTGGTGGCATATTGTTGTAACCTATCCTAACCCTTTTCATTAATTGACAATCTATTGCTTTATGAACCAAATCGAAGCAAATTGTGTTTTAGCAACCCTAACAACATGTTTTTCTTTTTTACTAGGGCTTCTTGTTTTACACTCTCGCTCTTCTAGTTTCTCTTTAAGCATCTTAATTTCTCTCGTCTTAAGATCAATTTCACCACCTAGTATATTAATCTTATCTACATACTCAAACTCACATTTAATACGTAAATTAAGCTTTTCTTCAACACTCTCCGCACCAACTCTATAACCTAAGTTATCAAGTGAAAGTCTATCTACTTCTTTTCTCAAACTTGCAATAATAGCCTTTTGTGATTCTAAGTTATCTTGACATGATTTAAAAGAACAAGTAGAATTTTTAGAATCATTAGATACCTCGAATCGAACCGTAAGATGAAGATAGGCCATAAGAGCAAAGTTATGCTCTTTAGAAGCTTCACCAGCCGTAAAAGTCGCATTGGGGCCTTCTTCAATCTGATCACTCCAATCATAATCACCAATACCATCTTGAGCAACCAATGCTGAAGAAGAAGTAGGCTCTTCAGTGGTCTTCTTGATTCCTTCAATCCTCTTGGGAGCTCGACATTCCCTAGCAAAGTGACCCTTCTTTTTGCAGTTAAAGCACTCCATCTTGCTTTTGTCAAATCCAGCTCTCCTTTGACCATCATACTTAACTTGCCTTCTAGTTCTTCTCAAAAACTTCCTAGCTTGGAGAGTCAACATTGCCATCCGCCATTGAAGATTAATCTCTTCAAGATCATCGTGATCAATTTGATCTAAATCTTGATTCAAAACAAGAATAATCGGTAGTTAAATCGACCGTAAAAGCACAAATTGCACCATCACCGACATTATCACCAACAAGTTTATTGTTAGCAATAGTCGTGGTTACTTCATAAGCAGCAGTGGAAATATCTTGAGAATTCCTATGCCCTGTAGACACAAAAGCAATGTTTTGTGGTGATGAAGATGATCCAGCTATGTTCTTTTCAGACTCATAAACCTTCAAGTTGTTGTAGAGATTGTCCAGAGTCATCTTTTCAAAGTCATCGTTATTTCTCCACACAACTGTGTGCACAGCCCAGTCAGGTGATAAACTTCAAATTGATATCTTCTTGAGCAACTTTGTAGTCCACTAACTTCAGCTATCGATAAGTTTTGAAGTCTCATTATAAGTGCCATCAAGTTTTTCTCCACTAAGAGCAAGTGAAGTTTTCAAGTCGATGCTTGAGCATATTCTTCCTTGATTTCTTGGTAGCTTCATTACCAAAGAAACCTTGTTTCAATAACATCCATTAACTCTTTAGCGCACTATAATGTTCAAATTCCAAAGATACTCATTAGGTATTCCCATGGAGAGAATACTATGAGCTTTGATCTCCGCCTTCCTTCTAGCCTTGTCAACTTCACTAACAACGGCTATCTCTTTACCATCATCACCCTTCTTAGGAAGAGTATCACCCTTTTCAACAACATCCCGGATGGTGTAATCAATCATACTGAATGTATTGCCTCATTCGCATTCTCCAAACTTGGTACTCACCCCGCTGAGCATGGGCACCTTTGATGCAAGAACTATGTGAGTTTCACAAACATCTTAACTTACTTGAATAGAACTTAATTAAACTTCTTCTTTGTTTCAGTTTCTAGATCACAAGCTTTGATACCACTTGTTGATCCTAGTTGAGCAAACGATCCTTTATAGAAACTGACTTTAACAAAGACTTATTAAGTATCACGCGGAATTTATTACTTAATCTTAAGAAGAAGAACAATAAACATTCAACACCTCAATATTATTATTAATACGAATACTCTAACCAGTATTAGGGTTTTACAACCTTGAAGTGTATCGACCTTAGATATAAAACATACGTATATCTAATCTAACCTAGAACCTCCTTTTATAGGCTAAGAAGTCCTTTACATAATACAATATGTAACCTACAAGATAAATATCTTTTCCATATTTATCTAATACAAAATATTAAACCGACTATACAAGACTAGCATTGGTTACAATACAATATCAGTGGTTTCACATTACTACTAGCCGCGGTTTATCTTCAGCAGTGGATTCATTCTTCTGTCTATGGTTTCATTAACACTGTCTGTGGTTCCCACACTTAGAATAATTCATGATCCAAGGAACCTAAAACCCAACACTGTGCAACGCCGTTAATCATCTCATTATATGATATTGTATCAGGGTTCGATATATGATTCAAAAACGCAAAAGCTTGTTCAATCTTTCTGTTCCTAGTACACGCAGCAATCACCGAGTTCCAAGAAAACACATCCTTAAACCACATCTCGTCAAAAACCTTAACCGCGTCATCAACAACCTCACATTTCCCATTGATGCGCGCGGGAGGCGCGTTCGGGGTGAAGGAAACTTCCTTTTTGTCGAGCAAGTTTTTCAACCTCCTAGGCAGTGAACCTAATCGTTGTAGTGTAGTATTGGGTAAGCCTCGGGGATTGATATCATTCTCTAGGGGAATAGGAATGCTAGTAAGAAATATATGACGAGAAGGTGGGGGTTGAGGATGATTCTTTTTTATCTTTTTATTGGTTTTTTAGAAAGCTAAGGTAAATATCTTGGGGCATTTGGTTGGGGGTGGTACTTCTACCGATTACTCTACTTATCTAATTTATCTAATTATCTGATTACTACGAGTAACTATGTCTATTTTGATGTGTGCTCGTATGATGATTAAAAATGTGTTTACCTAGATACTATTACTCCCTAATTATCTTTTATTGGTCGGTTGAATTGTCACGCCTTATCTTAACGCGTTGTATTCCTAAGGTCGTAGGGTATGCGTGCCCCCTAGTTCTTTGAGGTTATCTCTCGTATGCAACCTACGAAGTCGGCAAGCCTAAGATATTTCATCCATAGACCACATCATCATAAAGCATACTCAAGCATTAAATACAACAAATGATGCCTAGTTACACTCCTAAGCCAATTTAGAATTAAGATAAGAAACAACCTAACAATAATCAACAACCAGGTTTCATAGATCTAAGAAAACACACAAGAAATATAGCTAGACATGGTAAACAAGCAAGCATACACACAATCAATCGAATTCGGAACAGACATAATGATACTTTGGATTAAAATACTTATCTCGATGTGTAAAATAGGGTACGGGACCCTAAGATACTGTCCAAGTCGGACTACAAATGATTTAGTGTTTTTTCTCCAAAAGTCTACCTCTTTAAATGCAGAAAAATCGAATTCTATATATAGATTTACAAATGCGACGGCGCCACCTTTTGCATGGGACGCCGTCACCGCGTCATTAGGGTTTCGTCTCGGGCTGTCATCGATGGGACGGCGCCACCTTTGAGTTGTGACGCAATCGGTCTTCAATTGGGATTTCGCCTTAATTCTAGATCCGAGCCGTCGAGTTGAAAACTATGAGTGACGCCTTCTTCTTTAAGGCGTGATCGCCAAAGTTATAAGACCAAAATTTTCACCGATCCGTCATGCATGTTTTGATCAAGTCATCATAGAGGACGGCCGCCTTTGATTGGGACGCCGTCAGTAATCGTTGATCGCCTTTGAGTGGCTTCGATCTTGACTTTGCCATTTTCTTCATGTATTTGCTCCTTTCGTCCAAATGTGCTTCATTCCAAAGATTTTGCTTCCAAGAGACCGAAAAGTGAAAAAGAACAAAATTAAGCAGTAACGGATATAAAATTGGTCGATTTAAGGCTTAAATGACCCCTAAAAGCGTACGTTTTAAATCCTTATCACCCATACATATCAATCAAATAGTTACACACATAGCCACTACACTCCACGCCGAATTTCACAACCCTGGAATGAACACACTTCCCTAACTTAACCAACCTCAGTTGCCCACAAACACTCAAAACCGCGGTAAACGAATACTCATCTGCACAAAAACTTGACTTTTCAAACTCGAAAAACAAACTCAACCCTTTACGAAACTTGCCATTTTGAACATACCCCGATATCAACGAGTACCACCTAACCAAATTTCTATCACACATTTCATCTAGTAGTATATGCCCATTTTCCACTAGACCAAATTTGACATAAAAGTTTATCAAAGCAGATGAAATGAATACATTTCATCAAATAGTAGCAAGATTTATACATTTGCTTCAAATTGATCCCAGCCCCTAAGTAATTACAATGTAGATCAGCATAGATTTAGACATAAAATTCCCTTAATAAAAATATTAACCAACATATTTGGCTTATGTTTATTTAAATTAAATGAAAACTACATTTGATCTGTGAGCATCAATACAGGAGTGGCCAATTGGAGATTCAACTGGTAAATAAAACTTCTCGATCTCTTGATGTAGGCGGCGGATGTGGTGACCCATGGTGGCGGTCGACGACGGTGGCGATGGCGGCTGGAAGTGGAAGAGAGGTGGGTGAGTGAAAGTGTGTGTATGGTTGCTAGGGTAAAATGAAAGAGAATCATATTATATATGGGGCAAAATAGTCATTTAAGGGATTTGGTAAAAGTTAGCAGACGTTGACTAACGGAAATTGGGTCAAGGGACTCATTTAGACTATAAAAACCTTGTTTTGGACTTCCTATGATGAAAAAGGCAAAGTTTGTCCCAGGGTGATGCGTATGTACAAGATTAGGGACGAACCGTGTATTTTACTTTAAAAATATACTACAGTAATAAACACTACAAGAAAAAAAAGGCTTTAGTTACAAGTGAAAAATCGTCACTAATAGTGGAAAATTCGTCACTAAACCAACTTAGTCACGAAAACAAGGTCGTCACTTGTCGTCACTATAGCTCCGTCACTAAGTTAATAGTGACGAAACTGGAATTTGACACTCTAGTGACACGCTAAAGTCGTTACTTATGGGTGTGTGTCAATACATTCGGTCACTGAAGTGGCTAAAGTCGTCACTATTTGATGCGATTGGTGACGAAAGAAAGGCTTCATTTTTTACTGAAACTAACGGAACCTTAACGTCCAATAGTGACGCAATACATCGTCACTATTCGTATCATATGACAAAAAAAATCTCAATTTCATAATGTTGTTTCAATAACTGGAAGAAAAATATATATATATATATATATATATATATATATATATATATATATATATATATATATATATATATTAGTAATATAAATAAAAATATATATCATTCATCCGATGTATAACTATCTGATCTAAAGCATACAACATGTCACTAAATATATATTTTCATTGTGTGTTTGCTATGAAATGGGGGAGTCAGAAAAAATGAAAAACGATAGTATCTATGTCTATGTAATGGTTTTTAAATATTTAGTCATTTTGTCAATTTAAGTCCTTATGTCTTTTTAAGTGTTAGATAGCAAAATAAGAATCATATATTTGTTCAAGTGAGTGACGAATAGTTTTGTGACTACCAATCCAAAAATTGGTGACGAAAATTTCGTAACCAAGAGCTGTAACAAGAAATGAGTTACACGGTGACGATGAGTACTTGACTTAGTGACCGATACTTTCGCCACTAACATGTATGTTAATGACAACTAATTACTTTGTCACTAAGTATATGCAAGTGAAGAGATATAGTGACGACAAATCTATATCGTCACTAAATTGTGTTTTTAGTGACAAAAAATATATGTTGTCATTAAATTCTCGTCACTATAGCCTATTTTTTTGTAGTGAAAAATGTAACAAATATTACACCATCACGACGAGAACTTTTTTATCTTTCAGTAGACGAGCACTTCGGTAAACTTTCGACGAACATTTTTTTGGATTTTTATTTTGGTGTTAAATTTGCGTCTGAAAAATAAGTGATTTGTTTGACGTGATTCGTCTACTTTGTTTCTCAATAAGATTATTTTGTCAAAATTGCCAAAATGATGTAATCAAATACATAATATGTTAATTATCAGTTATACATGATAATATAACGTAAAAAATAATAAGTCATAATTATACATGTTTTCTATAAAAAAGCTATATGATATAAGCTCTTTATAATTTTCAAACATTCTTTCTTAGATCTCTCATGCTCTAAGCTCCAATAAACTTGATTTTAATAAAATATAAATGACATATGAAAAATATTTACACTGAAATTATGTTTGAATCCCTCTGCTTAAAAAACCAAAAATTGAAAACAAATTGTGAATATAATAAATGTATAAAATAAAATGAGTAAAATACACTGTTCGTCCCTAATCTTGTACCTGCGCATCACGTTGAACCAAAAGTGAGGATTTTCATCGCCCGGAGTCCTTTTTCCAAGTTTCATACTCTAAACTGGTCCTTTGACCATTTTTCCGTTAGTCATCGACGTCAGTTGCCGTTTGCTTTGTCTTTACTCCAAGGGAATAATTGTCATTTCCTTATTTCAATTAAAAATTTATGTATTATTGCCACATGTAATGTAACCCTCTTCTCGTCCCATAAACACATAGACTGTATTATTTTTCGTCCCAGAACTTTCGTTACAAGAATTATCAGAATTCACAAACCCTAATTGCATGTCACAAAACCCCTGCTTATCAATAAAAACCGAAACATGGATTTTACTCTATGGAAAGTAAGAAGACATCCGTGTTATCTAGTTGATGATACCGTCTGTCGACTCGCTAAGAAGAAATACTGATCTCGCTTTTTATTTTGATTATAAACATTGGAATTTCTAATTGGGGTATTTATTTTTTGGCAATTAACTTTTTAGAATTCCCTAAACATATATTGACATGTTTTCATGTGGTAGATCTAATATGTTTAGCATGAGGGTTCATAATAACGATTTCTTTAAATACTGGCCTGTAGAATCTACGTTGGAGGTATGGAAAATTTAGTTGATTTGGTTGATGTTGATAGTGTGTCAGTCAAAGAGTTGGATGTTCTTATGTATGAATTGGGTTATGAGCTTGGTTCAAAAAATTACTATTACTTTGTTAAGCCTGGTAGTAATTTAGATGATGGTTTGTATAGCTTAAGTGAGAGTGCAAATTTAGAAATATTGAAAGATCTTGTTGATGACCATAAGATGATAGAAGTTTATGTTGAAAATGGTAAGACAACATTGGATGTTGATAAAATATCACCAAAGTCAATTAAGACAGTTATTGCTGATGTGGATGCAACAAAGAAAAAGCCAGCTCTTGCTATTGTTCCATATTGCTCAAAAAAATTGTTCTTAGAAAACAATGTTAATAAATCTGTGGTAGAGGATATATGTCGTTACACATCAACCTTTGGAAGTCAATACTTTGGTACAATCTAGTCGATGCCGAAAATGAACCCTTGATATCATCTATAGAGGTTTGTCGATCAAGATGTTGTAGGTGATTTCAAAAGATATAGATAAACATGTTGAGCATATCCAAATAGATAGTCCTCAAGAGGTATGTCAAAATGATCAAGAGTTAGGTCATCAAGAGGAGGAAATATGTAATCCCGTGAGCATATCCAAAAGGTAAATCAGATGTATGTGAAATCGATGAAGCTTTAAGTGATGACAATGTGAGTGAAACAGATAGTTATGTGAGTGATGATGATGATATTGAGAACAATCGTGATGGAAACACAGGTTGTCGATGAGGCTAATACTTTGAGGAGCCCGATTTTGATGTTAACTGCTCAAAGTGATCGAGACTACGAGTTACCATATATAGGTACCTCCAACCGGATACCGATGATTTTTTAAGAAAAGTGAGTTGGATTTGTTAGAAGATAATGATTTTGCAAGTGGTTCTGAGAATGAGGATGAGTATGTTATTAGGAAGAAAAAAAATAAGGGCATACAAGAAACAAAAGGTAAGTAAGGCAACACAAGTAAAGGACGAAATATATTTTTTCTGTGGTCAAACTTTTCTAACTGCAAAAGAAGTGAAAGATAAGATCAACCTGCTTTCAATAAAGACTTGGAGGAAATTGCAACTCATTAAGAATGACAAACAGAGAATTAGGGTTAAGTGTGTTGGAAAAATACCTGTTTGTGAAATAAACGAAGGTGTTGGGCTGGGAACAACCCCAAAGAGGAAAACTGGTCCGATAACTAGAGGCCTTGGAAGGGATGTATATTTTTGATCACTCAAAGAGCAAGCAATAGGTTGCCCACGGTTGTTGTATGTAGCCAAAAATACAGCTAAAGATGTATGGATTGTTCGAACTTTCAGGGATGAACACAAAATTTTGCAATCAAGAGAGATTAAAGTTTGTGACTACAAGTTTCTTTCAAAGCACATATTTAACCAAGTTAAAGTCAATCCAGATATTCCAATCAGGGCTGTTCAAGTTCAAGTGTCTATGCAAAATGCATTAAGGGAAAAAAAACAAGGCACAAAATGAGATTAGGGGTGATCATAAGCAGCAATACACCCTTTTAAGAGACTATGTTGAAGAATTGCAGAAAACAAACCAAAATACAACAGTTAGGATAAGTGTACAAACTGCAACAGATGCAACAAGTCCAACTAGAGTTTTCAAGAGAATGTATGTATGCTTAGGTGCTTTGAAGGAAGGATATAAAGCTTGTCAAAGAGAGTTGTTGGGGTTAGATGGTTCTTTTATGAGGGTCCTTTTCCGCCGCCTTCTTACATAGATCGGATATATAGCAACAATGGAATATACCCTTTAGCCTATGCGGTTGCGTGTCGAAAGCAAAGACTCATGGATTTGGTTTCTTGAATGTCTAAGAGATGATCTTGACTTGCAACCAAACTCAAACTACACTTTATCGCGACAGCAAAAGGTGATGTTACTTTTAGTTGATTAGATTCACTTGTATTTTCGTTAAATGCTAATGAATTGTTGTTTATTTGTTTAGGTATCATTCAAGCATTAGCGGTATTCCATAGTGTCGAACACGATATTGTTTGAAGCACATCCATGATAATATGAATTGCAATGGAATGCTAAAGCATACAAGGAACATTTGTGGAGATGTGCAACAACAACCGTCCAACAATTTGAGGCGGCCATGCCGGCATTCAAGAGGTTTAGCGAACCTGCCCATGCTTGGTTAAGTAAGATACCACCAACCCATTGGTCAAGGTCTCATTTTTTAGGTACTAACCAAATCTATGTCTAAGTGTACATATTTTGTTCTACGACATTGTTCAACACTGTTGTTTGTATAAATCAAACATGTTGTATAAATGTGTAGGGAGGGCTCATTCTGATGTGTTACTTAATAACATGTGTGAGGTGTTCATTGGGAAACTATTGGGAGGTAGGCACCAACCCATCATTACTACTTTGAAATACATTAGAGAATACTGTATGAAAAGAATAGTGAATGTTGTGAATGTGATTCACAAGTGTGCCGGACCATTAACACCAAAGGCAATGCTCATGTTAGACTTGATAAAGAAAGAGGCTTATAAGTACACCATTTTACGGGTTGAAGGAGATAAGTATCAGGTCAATGGATGGGGAGATAAGTGTTTTGTGAATGTTGAAGCTAGGGGTTGTACATGTAGAAGATGGGAGCTTACAGGTATGCCATGTAAACATGTTGTTGCTACACATCGGTATATGAGGTTCAATGGAATGCAAGTAGGATCTGTTGAATCATGGGTTCATCCATGTTATCTGCTTAAGACTTGGGAAGAAACTTATAAACACTACATCCAGCCAATAAATGGTTATCAACATTGGAATAAGTCACAAGTGCCTACAAGCATTCTTCTACCTAAACATCATAAACCATTAGGTAGGCCACGAAGAAAAGAACAAGGGCTTTTATCGAAAATGATAATAGTGACAAAACCAGTAACTTGTCACAGTCTAGTAAGAGTATGGTTTGTGGTATATGTGGCAATGCTGGACACAACAAGAAAACATGTCTTGGGCAAAGGAGGTGTAACAGGAAGTCAAGGTAGTACACAACAGTCTCAAAAAACAGGTTCATCCCAGCCAAAAGTTACAACAAAGAAGAAGGCAAAGGTTACATGTCACAACTTTGAAGGAAATGAAAAAACTCAGTGTCAAACTGATGCTCAAACTTAAGGTGATTTTCAACCAAGTGTGGTCCAGTCTCAATCTGGAAGTCAAGTTGATGCTACTTCTGATGGGTCTCCAAAACAATTTTGGACTAAGACCAAGATTATAGGAGTAAAGCTGTCTTCACCACAAAAAAATGTTGGTTAAGCATATGAAAGCCAATGTTTTCCATCGAATATGTATTCCCCTAAATATTATTTGTTGTCTTTAAACAATGTCTGTTTATGAACTTTGTAGACTACAAAATTTTATGCATTTGAAAATATATCCATCTGCATTATGTATGAAATCATGTCATGTTAGTCTATGGGTAAAATTGTGTTTTAACTGTATTGATTTGCCACTGTACCCATTTCTACATATTGTTACAAGTTCATATGCATATTAGCTGTTGACTTTGACAAAGTCAATTACTGTTCACCCAACTATTCTCACAAACAACAATGAAGAATAAAAATGGATGAACAACACCATATCAAGTTTATGTTGATACTCAAAGCTGGTATTTGTTCATCCATATCTGGTCATTCGTCCATCTTTGATACTTGTATCTGTGTTATGAGTTTGATCATTTTACTATGGTGTGGTTTGAATTGGATAATATTTGTATGGCAACAGATGTGAGTTTGATCATTTATTGGGGCAAGGACCAAGTATTAAAGGCATAACATTAGAAGGACTAAAGCATAAAAGTAATACTACTTGTACTGTACAAGAACCAAAGTACATCAACCCATGACTTTTTACAAGTCAACCATCACCACAAGACTAATTATAGAGACCCTACCACCGATTCAAAAGGCAAAAAACCACCGACATTGTTAACCCACTAAATAAACCATATACAAACCAAAATGATCAGTATCTACGAGAAAACACAGAAGTTCCTCAAACAACATATTTTCTCCTTCTCAATAAGGAGTTCAACTAGGGTATCTTGTTGACTAGCCTCTAGCTAGTTGGCCCTGGCGACTGCGTTTACAGCCTCCATTGTCTCACCGATGAGGGCTTCTTGGCATTCTTGTAATATCGCCTCATTGTGGTGAATGTGCCTCTGCAAGTAAATGATCACCTCCCTTGCTCTCGTTGTAAATGGTGGATCCAACCATCCATTGATAGGACATCTAGATCCCTAAAAAATCAGAAATCAAATGTTTGAAAACACTTAAAAGCTGAAACCAAGATGAAACTATAAACATAACATGTTAAATTAAAAAATACAAGCATTATTATATAAAGACTAGACAACCTCAACAGACAAGCAAAGTAACGTCACGCCGCTTACATTGTTCCAAAGCAGGTCTTTACTACCGCCCGCCTACCACAACCACAACGCACCATTATTACAACTTGATCGAATTATTAAGGATAAGATTTTTTTTGGAGAGAGACTTTAGTGATGATTGGTGAATAAGAGTTACTTTTATTAGCCACTAATTCTTGTAAAGCACCCACGAAAAGAGTATACCACACGCTGTATTAAAATAAGAAAATGACAATTGTGCCCTTGGACTAAAGACAAAGCAAACGACAACTGATGTCGTTGACTAACGGAAAAATGGTCAAAGGACCAGTTTAGAGTATGAAACTTGGAAAAATGATTCCGGGCGATGAAAATCAAACTTTTGGTTCAACGTGATGTGCATGTACAAGATTAGGGGCGAACGGTGTATTTTACTCAACTAAAATTTATAGAAAAAAGAAATATCTCTCTCATTACTTTTACGCCTATGACTAGTTTAAGAGTTAGAGTCCTATTTAATTGTAGTATTTCTATGTTGCAAATTACGAGAGAAAAAGCATCACAATTATCTATAATATTTATATTTTAAAAGTCAATTTAGGTAAAAGTGTGTATTTTTAAGTAAAAAATGTGTATGAAACTAATGAGCCTTCTAGTGTGTCTTCATGTTCTCAAGATGGTGACTAGCTTAGGTTGGAGGCATGTAGTGTAGGACAGAGTTCACCTTTGGGTATAAATGCTGCGCATGCAGCTTAAGGCAGCATCTTACTTGGTAAGGAATAAAAACTCATTCCCATTACCCCAAAAAACTCTTTTCCGTGGTGATAAATGACGACGATTGGTTTTATTTGATTATTAACTAACAGAAAACCAAAATATTATGCAATAACAGAAATGAAATGACAATGTAATGACAACTTGGGAATATTTTGTCTTTCGATAAAGTTAATAAGAATGCCAAAATAAAAATAAAAAAAACTTACAGGAGTTTATCGTCAGAAAACCCTAGGAAACTCTGATTGAAGAAAGTGACTCTCAAGAATTCCCCAAGAAGTTGCTGATCACTCGTAACATCCTAAAGTACTTAAAGTTAGGCTCTGAATAACATCGAACTCTACGTCAAATTTGCTTGCATAATAAGTATGGAATCAGGTTGAACCTCTTGCTTGCAATGATATCAACAAGAATTCTACTATACAAGGAAAAGGCATCCTATTTGTCATAATTTATTCCGTCTAAAAACATAATTTATTTTGATTCATAGAGCTGTAAATGGATCAATATAGAAATAAAAAACTTAAGCCTAGTTATTATCTATAATCCATTGCCACTCGATTCAACTCAAAATAGCTAGAAGAAATGGAAATGGTGATACAGTCTCATTTGATTATGATACAATCTAGGGTCTACAATCAGTGGACTATAGCAATGAAACTAATTAAACAAAACATAAGCAAAATTGTAATCAAATGTATATAATAACGCAATTCCAAAACTGGAAAGGCTGTGCAACAGTCCAAAACCGGACTCTATCTGAGCCCGGACCAAATCTAATCAATTTTTTTTTTTTTTTTTTTTGATAAATTGGAATCGAACTGATTGGTCCAAACTGGAACATCGGCCTGGACTCAAAACGTATTTAAGTCTAATTATCTATATAACTATGAAAACGATTCTCCCAAATTAAATTATATTGCAAGCTACTTAAGTATTTTTCTTCTCTGTTTGGTTGCAAGTGTTGTTATAGCTGATATAAAATGTTTATTATCATCTCACCTGATATGTTGAGGTTTTAAGGAAATGAACAGTTACTACCCTATTATTATGCACATGCATTTAGCATTTATATTTGTTCAGTACGTTATAGCTGTAGATCATGTACTCATGTAAGTAAGTTGGTAATTGCTCAGTTTATAGTACATGATGGTCCTATAGCATCATTATGTTTTGATTAAAGTTCCGCAGTTTTGGTGAAAGCTGCTGTTAAAGTTCAGTAAGTGGTGGCGGTCATGAGCTTGAAGATTATTATGATGACTATGCAGATCAGGTCTACGATTTACCAGGGCAATTGGATGCTTTTTGTGACATGTATGATATCAAGCTTAAAGGTCGTGGTAGGAAGTAATTGTGTGTTTGGTAGGTGTCATTGTGATATAGTGAGTAGTGGCTTGTTTTCTTGTTTAAAGGATATGAAGTGTCTTGTTATGTTACCGCCTATATATAACGGGCTGGGATATGGGACTTCACCCATATCCTTTGTACTTAAATGTTTTTTGGAGTAATACATTTGCCGAGGAAACCCTTTAGGCCCCTTTACCCCAAAAAAAAGGTCAGTAACGTAACCTCGATAATTTCTGGATTATGCTGGAGCTTTCAGTTGATTCATCTTGACCTGAAAGTGTGAAATTTAATTTACGAAAGAACCTTTATCTAAGTTATTCCTTAATGAAGTTGTGTGCTTCACATTTACCACACAAGGGATGATCATTAATGGATATGTTATAGATAGATTAGCCATGGCCTTTGCAAAAAAAAGATACAGTTGGGAAACATATTTCAGAAATTAAATGGGTGGCATATGAAACTAACATATATAACAAACAATATTTATTGATGCTTTTGTAGATGTTCTTATAATAATATGAACAGGACTAACAATGCGCAAAATAAATATACAGATAAATCACAGAGCTCACAATGATGTGCTTAATTACTTGTATTTTCTCTTTCTTGAGCAACTTTCCGCGGGATGTGGTTGAAAGTGTTGGAGAAAGATGTTCTTAACGCCATCATCCCATTGTAAACTGTTCCACCACTTGACGTCACCTCTAATCTCTTTCAGTCTAGACGTATTGGAGATCTCAAGAGGAAGTTTCTTCAATTCGGAGCAACCTGAAACTTCAATACGCTGCAATGCTGGAAAAGCTGTTTTTATTGCAGATCATACTCAAATTGTTCATGTTACGTATCTCTATTACCCTCAAATTTGGAAGAGTTTCTCCATGCTCCCTGATTCGATGATACAAGACATATCTTCACAACCACTTACCCTAATTTCTTCAAGCTTTTGAACACGACGCAGCATAGCATAAGAAATGGCTCCTTTCAACATTGGGCAATCCAAAACTTGAATGGTCTTTAGATTGCCAAGGCATTGGCCTCTCGGGAGTAACTGCAAAATAGTCTCTAAATTTTCAAATGATCAAGAACCAAGTGCTGTAGCTGAGGAAACAATTTCAGGGAACTTTTTTCATCGCCTATCAAACATGTGATATCAGTACAATTTGATATAGTGAGTGATATCAATGATGATAGACAAAGCCAGTGTTTCTGGGTCATGCCTATGCACGTTATCAATTTGAGGGAACTTGTGGTGCGCAAAAGATCCTGAAGGTCTTCTTGCACAAAGTTAACTCCTCTGAGAACCAACTGTTTCTCATTGCCTTTGGCAACATGGTGATTTGAGCCACAATTCCTTGGACTTACCTGGATATCAAATTTTCTTAATTTTCTGATCCAAGAAGATGCAGATGCAAGACACTCGACAGAGTCCAACCTTATCTTAAGGACTGAGAGGTGGTCCAGTGATAATAGCTCATCAAATGTTGATTTTTTATATGTACCTATTTTAGGGTTCCAATTATAAGCACTAAAAGACACATCTAGAGTCTCGAGACTGGACAAACCTGATATGCTTCCAGCAACGATTTTCTTTAAATACTCTGTGTTTGATAAGTTTAGTTCTCTCAATGTACGTAAACTTCGAACCCTTCAGAAAGTTCTGTGATTTTGGTGCTAGAAACATCAAGAACTAAGAGTTTACAAAGAGTTTCAAAAGAAGGTAGCTTCTTCAAAGGACAGTTTCTTAGAAAGAGAGAACGAATTCACGCAAGCAAAGGAAAGATGAAGGTAAGGACGTGATATGAGTTTCACTCAAATTCAGTACCCTTAGTGAATTAAGATTATGAAAGAAATCGTCTGGGATATTCTGTATAGGATTACCCTGAAGAAACAGGACAGTCAGCTGAGAATATATAGAAAATTCTGGCAATTCTTTGATTCTGCAGCGTATGAAAGAAATACGCCTAGAAGACTCCTGTGGCATATGATAGAATGGATGGCTAGGTTGGCAGTGAAAACCATACAGTTCTTCACTCTTAGACAGAAGCAAGGCTAATTCACGAAACATGTCATGCATCTTCACGGTTCCTTCTGAATCTTGATCAAGTAGACACGAGTCCTTTAGGTGTTCAACCAATGCAATCCCATAATTTAGCGCATCCTTTATGCTTTGGTTCTCATTGATCAACCCATCAGACAACCAACATTGGATTAGTTCACGGACATTTATTGAGAAACTTGCTGGGTACATTGAACAAAAGAGAAAGCATTGCTTTAGAATCTTACTTGGTAAGAAATGATAACTTGTTGCCATAGTCCCAAATACCTCATTCTCAATGTTCTTGAACAGAGGTGATGAACAATGCCACGTAAGACATGCATTTCGCCATAGTTCCATCTGTGGTCTTTCCCTCATTGACTTGCCAAGAGTCTTAATAGCCAATGGCAACCCGCACAAACCTGCAACAATTTTCCTTGCTGGAGATTCTATGCCATCTAAATTAAGTACCGGTCCAGCACTGTGAACGTAAAGATCCCAAGCGTCTTCTTCGCACATAATATTTAGCTCAAGAGATTCATCAACGGCCATTTGTCTGCAGACATCAAAAGATCGAGTTGTTAAAAGGATCTTGCAACAAGGATCCCTTGACGGAATACCTACAGCATCCAGATCAATCTTTTCCCACACATCATCAAGGATCAGGAGAATCTTTCTTCTCATCTTCAGTCTTCTAAGAATTCTGTTAGATAAACTGTGAGGGGTGTCTCGTGGATCTGGCTTTAAATGAATTCTTTTTGCAATCTGAGACTGTATAGTGCGCAAAGTCGATCCCCTGGACGCTTGAACCCATATGATTATTGCAAAAGTATTTGGGTGTGAAAAGCAGAGCTCATTGTTCAAATTCTTGACTAGTGTTGTTTTCCCTATGCCACCCTTCCCCCACACAGCTATCTTTCTGATATTGTCGTCGTCCTTGTTCAAGATATTCAATAGTTTCTTCATATCTGATTTTGCCCTGTGACCCACAAGTGAAGGCACCGCCATTTCCTCCACTGCTTTTATTGGAGAGCATCCATTACTTGTGACAGTTTCAAAATGAAGAGAATTGAGTTCTTTTACCTGATTAAGTATCTTTGCAACTCTGCAGCAGTGCTTGTACTGATGCATAATATTGGATCCCCAACCATCAGCATATTCATCCGCCTTTGCTAGCAGTGGCATTACAGTCTCTTCCGCTTGAGAAACCTTCTTCAGATATTCTTTCACTTGCGGTTTTGGTTTTTTCCCTTCTAGTTTGGCTAAGGTGACATCTTCTTCAATCTCCATCTTTTTGCTAGTAAGATTCACAATCTCTTCCCGGAGATCACGAATCTTATCTTCATACTCGGAAATGGTCTTAATTCTTGAACACGTGAACTTAATTAGTGTTTTAGTACCATCAATAACCGCAGAAGTGATAGCATCCATGGTGAGAAATGGAAAACAAATGACAAGATACACATCAGAATAAAAAGAGACTTGTGTTTATATGCAACTAGCTAGTAATTCAATCCTAAACAAAACAACAAGAAGGATGACGAATAGTTGAAACGTTTAGTATCAATAAAGTTAAAAACTATTTTGTACATAATCTTAGAACAAAACACATTGGCGTTTCATCTTTGGTTTCAATTAAAAGTTCTAGAGGGTTCCTAGTTAAAGAAAGTGACCAGTTGACAATTTAACAGCTTCGGGAAATCCAAAACTACCAAACTAAATTTAAAATAATGAATTATAGTTAACCAGGGTTCATAGTTAATTAGGATTTATAAATAATTAGGCAGCTTCAACAAGCATATAATCAAGGTGAACATGTTGAATGCATCGACGAAAGTATCATTACCTTGTTTCATTAAATCACTTCGAAAAACGATACATTCTATATAAAAAAAAAAAAAAACCTAACATTTACAAAACAAATCTGCACCAAACTTCCGTAAACAGACAAGAATTTGTTTGGTATCAACAAAGTAAAAAAAAATGATTAAACACATTTTTGTTCTAAAAGCAAAACACGTTGGCGTTCATCCATGGAGGATGTTAGAACTTCCGAGTGAAGCCTAGGGCATGTTTCGCACACTAGTTAATGAGAACTTCCGAATAAAAAGAGAGATCCTATAGAAAAACCTAACATTTACGCAAAGAATATGCACCTAATAATCATGACTTATACTGCGGTAAAGAGTGACCTACGCTTTTACATAGAGTATGCACGTTCATTAATACCCACTAGAGCCTAAAAGCAACATTAAAAAAGATTTTTGTGTTTTATGTGTGTTTGGCCAATGGTTCATATCCTTTCTGTTGGAAAATGAGTTTTGCAAAATGAGTTTTTGCAAATTTTGAACACTATTTAATATATGTATATGTTATATATATATTTATATTTCTTGATAGTTTTGCGTTCTCCTCGACGAAAGCTTCGCAACGAGCTAAAGAGTGTCAAAATGGAGTTGATATGAATGAGATATCGTGTCTCAGTAAGGCACTTGAAACACAAAATTTGGAAAAGTGGGGTATCCCACATCGCCCAAAACAAAAGTGAAACCTTGTTTATAAGGAATCTTGATATGAACCTTCAAATTGATTTGTTGGTTTTACTCCAACACCCACGCGGGAGGGGTGCTGATTTTAGGATTTATGGGCTAAAATGGGTTGAAGCTTCAACTCATGCGAGCCAAGACAAATCAAACTCGAAACCTCGTATACCTGCGTATCTTTTTGCAGGCAACTCTCATTCGGTTTGAAGTATTAAAAAACGTAGCTTCTCCAGCCAAAGATTTCCAGCCTTCTCTTCGATCAGAAACACTCAGAGCTTTTTGCAGGCAACTCTCATTCGGTTTGAAGTATTAAAAGACGTAGCTTCTCCAAATTAAAGATTTCCAATTCTCTTCGATCAAAACACTCGAGCTTGGTGAATTTTCGAGCAAGTGTGTCAGTCCGATGCAATGATTAGAACGTTGTACCAGGAAGCAGACGGCGAATCTGTTTTGAGGAATCGTGTTAAACACGAGCCTCGTTCACGACCTTTTAATGCTTTCGTTTACATATTATTATAGAGTCAT
This sequence comes from Chrysanthemum lavandulifolium, assembly GCA_022545495.1. NCBI lineage: Eukaryota > Viridiplantae > Streptophyta > Magnoliopsida > Asterales > Asteraceae > Chrysanthemum > Chrysanthemum lavandulifolium. Next base: position 222,859,918 of record CM040243.1, on the reverse strand, counting down.
CTTCCGCTTCTACCCATTCATGCATTATTTAATCTCTGTTTTTATTACATTAATTTATTTACTATCATTATAATCTGATTTTATTAATTAAAGTGTACACCGTTTTCCACAGTCTTAAAACAGATTCGGTTTAACCGAATTTAGAACACTTTGTTATAAAATCGGATTAATAATTAACAGGATTTTATAAACTGTTTTATGTCGAAACCTTGTTGAGTTTCTTTGAAAATCAGTTTCTTTTAAACAGTTTTATACATACGGATTTGGCTTTCAGATCTATAACGTTTTTTTTAAGCAGTTTTATTATCAGTTTTAACGAAACCAAGATAGAGTTTATGTTAAACTGATTTACTCGATACATCAAAACCAAGATAGAGTTTTGTTGAATCGAGATCTGTGCAGTAGATACCATTTTAAGCAGTTTGTTTAATTGTTTGTGTTTGATCATTCGGGATGACAAACACCACTACCCTCCAGGTGACTACTCCCGTGAGCGTGGCGGTGCGCGATTACTACCACGGTTGCTAATCATCTTGAGAAACCAGAGAAATTCAATGGGCGAATTTCAAGAGGTGGCAACAGAAGATGTTTTTATCTCACTACTTTGAACCTTGCGCGGTTCTTAAAGAGAACCCACCTAACGTGGAACCTCCTGCGTGAAGGTCAATCCTCTAATCAACAAAATTTGTTCAAGCCTTGGAAGCATGGAAACATTCAGATTTTTGTGTCACAACTATGTTACGAATGGTTTGGTTGATTCTTTGTACAACGTGTCTTGCAAGACCAAGGCGCCAAAGAATTATGGGAGTCATTGGAACAAGTACAAAGCGAGGATCTTGGTACAAAGAAGTTCGTGGTAGCTTGTTTTTGGATTACAAGATGGATGATTCAAAGAATGTGATGAGTCGGTTTAAGATCCGGGTTTTGCTACCGACATTCATCTTTGAGGAATGACTTTGGTGAAACTTTTCAAGTTCTTTGCTATTATTGAAAAGTTACCTCAAGTGGGTAGAATTTAAGAACTACCGAAGCATAAGCGAAAGGAGATGAGTGTTGAAGACTTGGTTGTTCGTCTTCGTATTGAGCAGACAACAAGTGGCTCGAGAAAAACACGTATCGCCTAGGCGATGCCTAGCAAATATGGTTGAGCATGTTTCGTCATCTTCAAAGTCCAATGTCAAAGCTAAAGGCAAAGGAAAAGGAAATAATGACAAGAAGGGCAAAGGAAGTCGATTACCTTGCTCCTAAAGTTGCAATTGTGAAACGAAGTTCCAAGGATGTGTTTCAATTGTGACCACCAGTCACCGTCTTTGCTAACTGTAAGATGCGAAGCGAGATGACTCCACGCCAAAGCTAATATGGTGAATGAAGATGTGGACATGATTGCTATGGTGTCGATGTCATTGCCATGATCTCTCGGGTTAACCGGTAGGTTCAACAACGGGGAATGGTGGGTGGATCTGGGCTGCCCGTCATGTGTGTGCCGATAAGAGTATGTTTCACTCTTCGTGAGGCGGTTGATGGTGGAGAGAAGTCAGACATGGGCAACTCGCAACTACGAGATCATGGCGAAGGAGATGTAATCTTAAAGATGACATCCGAGAAAGATCTCAAGTTGACTAATGTCTTGTATGTTCGATTCGCAAGAATCTTGTGTCGAGTTAATTTATTGAACAAGTTTGATTTTCGTCTTGTTTTTAGTCGATAAGTTTGTTCTTTCTAAGAATCAAGTGTATGTTGGTAGGGGATATGCCCGAATGGTATGTTTAAACTCAATGTAATGGTTGTTAAGAAAGATATCAATAAGATGAATTCTTACGCTTACTTGATTGAGTCTTCTAATATGTGGCATGGCCGTCTTGGACATGTAAATTTTAATTCAATGCGTCGTTTGATTAAATTTTAATTGCATACCTAATTTCCATATTGACTCAAAATATAAATGTGAAACTTGTGTTGAAGCCAAACTTACAAGAGCATCTTTCAAATCGGTTGAGCGAAAACCGAACCACTTGATATGATACACACGACATATGTGATTTGAAATCACTACCCACAAAAGGTGGCAATAAGTACTTTATCAAGTTTATTGATGATTGTACAAAGTATTGCTATGTTTACTTCTTGAAAAGTAAAGATGAAGCTATAGACAAGTTTGTTCTATACAAAAACAAAGTTGAGAATCAACTTAGTAAGAAAATCAAGGTGGTGCAAGTGATAGAGGAGGTGAATATGTGTCTCCGTTACGATCTATGTGCAAAACATGGAATTAGACACGAGTTCAACTCTCCCTATTCACCTCAGTGAGCAGATTGCCGAAAGGAAGAACCGTACCTTTGAAAGAAATGGTTAATGCCATGTTGATAAGTTACGGTCTAAGCGGGACATGTGGGGAAGCCATTCGACGGCTACTTATCTTTTAAATAAGATACCTCGTAAGGAAAGCGAAGAGGCCCTTATGAATTATGGATGGGAAGAAAACCATCGTGTCGGTACTTACGAGTGTGGGGTGTCTAGCAAGGTAGCTATCTGACTCCCAGGCCCAAAAGATTGGACCTAAATCATGGATTGTATATTCATCGGATATGCTAAGAATAGCGGTGCTTATCGCTTCATTGTACATGATTCTAAAAATCCGGATATACAAAAGGGTACTTTAATGGAATCAAGGAATGCTTCATTCTTTGAAACTATATTTCCTTGTTTAACGAAGGAAGCAGGAAGTTCATCTAGAATAGATGAAGAAGATGTCAAGATAAGAGACAACGAGATGATAATGATCTCCAAGATGAGACAAGATCAAGCGAGGAAGAAGAGGTTGAACCTAGAAGAAGCAAAGGGCAAGAATCAGAAATCGTTTGGACCGATTTTGTTTCTTTATGGTTGAAAACGAACCTACTTCTTACCGAGAAGCGGTTACTTCCTCGAGAAGGGCCTCGATGGAAAAAGCCATTAAAAGTGAAATAGATTCTATTTTACAAAATCATACTTGGGAGCTCGTGGATTTACCTCCGGTTGTAAACCACTAGGCTATAAATGGATCTTCAAGAAGAAGATGAAAGCCGATGGCACCATCGACAAGTATAAAGCAAGATTAGTAATCAAAGGATTTAGACAATGAGAAGGTCTTGATTATTTTGATACATATTCGCGAGTTATGCGAATAACCTCGATTAGGATGATACTTTGTTGCCGCTTTAAGAAATTTGAAGTTCACCAAATGGATGTAAACGGCATTTCTAAACGGAGATTTAGAAGAAGAAATCTACATGAACCAACACGAGGTTTCATGGCTCTGGACAAGAGAACAAAGTTTGTAGGCTTGTTAAGTCATTATATGGCTTAAAGCAAGCTCCCAAACAATGGCATCAAAATTTGATCACGCCATGCTAGAGTGGATTCAAAATTAATGAATGCGACAAATGTGTTTATGTCAAAACACAAATAGTGGATATGTAATCTTGTGTTTATATGTTGATGATATGCTTATCGTTGGCGATATGACAAGATGATCAAATCTACTAAAGACATGTTGAAATCAAAGTTTGACATGAAGGTATGGGTTTGGTGATGTGATCCTTGGAATAAAGATCATATGAACTCGAATGGACTTGTGTTAAGTCAAGCACATTATGTGGACAAAATTTTAATACTCATAATGCGGGGATTCCGCCTAGCTAGAACTCCAATTGACACGGAAGCATGTATCTAAAATAGAGGCTTAGGTGTTGCCCAATTAGAGTATTCAAGAATTATTGGCATGTTAATGTACTTAATGACATGTACCGACGACTTAGCATATCTTGTTAGCGAGGCTAAGTAGGTATACTACTAACCCAAGCTATGCACATTGGGCGCCTATGACTAGGGTACTTCACTATTTGAGATACGATCGCGATTATGGGTCGCATTATGATCGATATCCAGCTCATATCGAGGGATACGGTGATGCAAATTGGATATCGACATAAAGGATTCTAGATCGACTAGTGGATATGTGTTTACACTAGGAGGCAGCTATATCTTGGAAGTCTTCCAAGCGGTATTATAGCTAAGTCCACGATGGAATCGAATTTATCGCGTTAGATAAATGCGGACAAGAGGCGGAATGGCTACGTCAATTCGTAGAGGACATACCAAAGTGGCCTAAACCGTAACGACCATTAGTATACATTGTGATAGTCAATCGGCAATTGGCAGAGCTCATAGCATAATGTATAATGGAAAGTCCAGACATATCCGTCGTCGACATAATTCGATACGACAACTACTCTCAACAGGAGTTATCTCAATTGACTATGTGAAGTCAAAGGATAACATCGCGGATCCGCTTATGAAAGGCTTAAGCAGAGAGTTAGTTAGTAAGTCGTCTAAAGGAATGGGACTAAAGCCCTTGAAGGAATGAGTTTCTATGAAGGAAAACCTAACCCAGTTGACTGGAGATCCCAAGATCTGGGTTCAATAGGACAACCTAATCATAGAAATGTGGGGGAAGTCACATCAATGTGGGGGAGTTACTAAATATTGTAACTTTCCTAGTCCATTCCTATAACAAATGTGACTTGTTGAGAGGTTAAACATATGGCTTTAATGATTCAGGATGAAATCATAAAGCATAATGATTCAAGATGAAATCACAAAACATATGTTTTAATGATTCAAGATGAAATCACCTATGTGAGAAAGAAGTGGGTCGCTTGAAGGAAATGTGGGCGCAATTCCTAAGAGCTCTTGCAGAACCGAGTGCTAGTATTCATGACTATAACGAACACGACTATGAGGACTTGGCGGTGTCGAGGAGAGTCTTGTGTGAAGTGTAATTTCGTCTCACGTAAATGGATGATGAGTTCAAGGACATCGCGTCTACTCGGATCTAGGAGACTAAGTGCATCTCACAAAGGAAGGTTCAAGGTTACACCCACCTATCCTATGCAAGACTTAACCGAAATTTCACCAAAACTTTCGTGTGTTTTCGATCGATTTCCATTCATGTGGGGATTGTTGGAAAATGAGTTTTGCAAAATGAGTTTTGAAAATTTTGGACACTATTTAATATATGTATATGTTATATATATTTGTATTTCTTGGTAGCTTTGCGTTCTCCTCGACGAGAGCTTGAACGAGCTAAAGAAGTGTCAAAATAGAGTTGATATGAATGAGATATCGTGTCTCAAAGTGAGGCACTTGAAACACAAAATTTGGAAAAGTGGGAGTATCCCACATCGCTTCAAAACAAGAAGTGAAACTTTGTTTATATTGGAATCTTGATATGAACCTTCAAATTGATTTGTTGGTTTTACTCCAACACCTACGTCTTGCTACAGGGGGGGTGCGATTCGGGGTTTCGGGCTAAAATGGGTTCAAGCTTCGAACTCATGCGAGCCAGCGCGACCTGCGGACACGAATGCGACTCAAAACCGCGCCACCGCGTATCTTTTTTTGCAGATTCGGGCTTGTAGTTTTCCAAATTACGTATCAATCTATTTTAGGAATAAATTTAAACTTAGTGGATAAGTTTTACGAATAATGTTGTGTTAATAAATTATATGCAAATCATGTTTTATTATAACGATTTGTATATTTTGAACTTATTTATCTTGGAAAACAAGTTAGGTTTTCAATATAAATACTGGCAACTCTCATTCGGTTTGAAGTATTAAAAAACGTAGCTTCTCCAGCCAAAGATTTCCAGCCTTCTCTTTGATCAGAAACACTCAGAGCTTCGGCGAATTTTCAGGCAAGTGTGTCAGGTCCGACTGTGCAACAGTTAGAACGTTGTACCCTGGGAAATAGACGGCGAATCTATTTTAAGGGAATCGTGTTAAACATGAGTCTCGTTCACGACCTTTTACTACTTTCGTTTACATATTATTATAGAGTCTCTCTTCTGCTTCTACCCATTCTGTCTGTTATTTAATCTACTGTTTTTACTTCTGTTAATTTATTTACTATCATTATAATATGATTTTATTAATTAAAGTGTACACCGTTTCCCACACTTTCTTGTCCAAATAATGTGATACATTACTAAAAATCATAATAAGACTCACATTACTAAATTTCTCTAGAATAGCAACAAAACTAGCGACGACCATCAATTAGTTATAAGCCGCAAGGTCCCGACACTTGTAGCGACACATATAGCCTGGTCGCAAGACGCGTCACAAGATGTTCTCAATGATCACGATATGATGTCGCAATATTAGTCGTAAGGCTTGTCGCTATCTGGAGACACAGAATAAAATGCCGCATCCAAATTCGCTAGTTGTGCATCTTCCTCACATGCGTCGCAATTGAAGTCACTAGTTGTGCATCTTCTATGTATGTGTTGCATTATAAGTCGTCGTCTAGTGACATTGTTAGTTGATGTCACAACGTCAGTCGCTTATTTGGCATCTTAAGTTGCAAAGTATTTTGTAATTTGACGTTCTTCACTTATTTATTCATGTAGTCATTTAAAATGTAAGCATTTTTGTAACCATGAGAAAAAATTTATTACCACACAAAGGTAATCCCACCCTACCAAATGAACGTTACTCTCTTATGTCTCACGTACCTTCCACCGTGGAGGTTGCCTAACCGATTTTTGAACTTCTCTTGAGTTTTAATTTTACAAAGTGAGGTAGTTGAAGAGCTATCTCTTCAAGTGTTGGAAAGTGTAGTAGTGGGTCAGAAGGTCGTGGTGGTAAGTCATCCAAATCGTCAAGAAATGGATGTGGTGAAGTTGGTATGTTGATAGTTAAAGTTGGTGGTGCTAGTGATGGTGAGTTGTTGGTTGTTTCTAGCTAGTAGTTGGTGGGTGAGATGATGGTTGGCTGCGATTCACTAGTAGGTTGAAGTGGTAGTGGTGATGAGTTACTAATAGGTGGTTGATGGGGTGGAGAAGTTTTCTTGTTACTAGGAGATGTTGCTTAAGGGGATAGTGGTGATGACTCGGTCGATGACTCAAGTTTGATAAAAGATGAAAGACCTAACGATAATTCGTGCGATTTGTCTTTTGACATTGTTAGTTGATGAACCATTTGGTCAGTTATCCATGGTGGATTATGGTGGTTAAAGATGGTGATGGGGGTTGTGAATTATGGTGGTTAATAATGGTGAAAGATGTAAATAACTAGTGAAATGCATGCTTATTTATAAGTGGTAAAAATGATGAGATCATGCATGAAATTAAATTCTAATCCACTAAAATGAGGAGGTTCTTAATCATGAGAACATGTCTAGTCAAAAAGTCAAATTAAAATGCAGCCTATGGGAAGTTTGAGTGTGAAGTGGGGTGAAATGATTAGTAAAAAAAATAAGGTAAAAAACATAATCTAGTCAACAAATCACGAATCCCTTGAGGAAGGATCCGTCCTTCATAAGAAGGGATTCGTGGTCACTGTAGACCAAAGGCTCACAGTGGGAATTTTCAACTAGAACGCTATCCTAATCCCACATAAATCTCAATTCTACCTATTCTAATCTTAATATCACTTGCAAATTTCCCAAATATGATGCTGCTAGTCCTATATGATGCAAATGTGATATAAAAAATATGCCAAAATAAGCATATAAGCAAAATATGCATACCAAATGCAAGATGAAAGCCAAAGTGTTGTTGTCCTACAAGAAACCATATAAGCTAGTCGATAATCCTACAAACGACAATATTTCACAAGTTTTCATCGAACACAAAAACAAGCTTGATAAAAAAAGAGTCGGTGATCATCAAGTACCATACACCAAAATACCATGAACCATACACCACCCCTACTTCTTCTTTGCTTAGACTCTTCTTTATCTTAGACAATGACCGACAAAAGCACTTGATTATCCATCTTTACTCTTTGTGCTCCTCCGACATGTTGTCTCTCTCCGGAAGTTCTCTCATGTATGACATCGAAGATAGCTTGTTATTTGGAAGACCATCATCTTCAGACTTTGATGATTATGTCGAAGATGAAGATTCGATAGGAGTATGTGCCATTTTACCCTTACCCAAATCCATTTTTAATTCTTTCCTCGGTTAGAGGATACATGACCGGGTCCTTAAGTTTGTAGTGTCGGGTTAAGGCTTGTGATTCGCCGGAGAAAACATGTCTATAAGTCCTACCGTTTATAGTCTATCCCAAAACAAAAATCAAAACCACCCTAAGCAAGTCAAAAGTTTGATCCTCCATTGGAGATTTCTACATGGCTATCTGTCGAGGAGATAAGGAAAAAATGAATTTTTCATTTTTAGTAACCCGTATGAAATATATATCTACTAGCTTCTTCATGAGTTTAGGGGCAACAATCTCACTTGAATTACTGAAAAAGTCATTCTATTTTTTCATATTAAACACACACAATGCTTCATCGAAGGTAGGCCCCGAAGCAACAATATCAAAATGTTGAAGAAGCTTAGTCTGCAAGCTAGCATACTGCAATCCAGACGCAAGAAAGACATAATGCAAAGCATCAACTACGAAATAAACACCAAGCCCCCAAAAGTAAAGGGTAAGGTGACAAGCCTCTATTGCCAGTCACTAAACCAGAGTTCAGATATAAATTATTATTATTATTATTATTATTATTATTATTATTATTATTATTATTATTATTATTATTATTATTATTTTTTTTTTTTTTATTATAAACCTTACTTTATTAAAAACTCATAGGATTACAAAAGTTAGTGGGAGCCTCGATATCAACTGGGCTCCCAGCTCTAGCTATAGAAAAGCTAATCCTACTAAAGATATGAGTAAAACCAATGTCTTCATCGAGAACTTTCGGATTCGCTATGAATCCATCTCAAGTTCCCCAAAAGAACTTGATTATTATTATTATTATTATTATTATTATTATTATTATTATTATTATTATTATTATTATTATTATTATTATTAATTATTAAACATCACTTCATTAGAAAACAAGAGGGATTTTACAAGAAATTGGTGGGAAGCCGAGACACTAGTTGGGCTCCCACTCCTTTCTGGATACAGAAACTTAGTCTATTATTAGTTTGCTAGAAATTCATAGAATTTACAAGAAATTAGTGGAAAGCCAAGATACTATCTTGTGTAACATCCCAATTTTTATAAAAAATAATAGCGGATTTATCTAAATTCCTATTAATTACATCTAGTATTTTAGTGGAATAAATATAGAAGCCCCACCTTGACAGTATTAATAATATAGCAAGTGGAAACTTGATACCTAAACAGGATATGATTTAGTTTGTAAGACATTCTACTACAAGGGACTGATTGTGTTCAAGTGACAAAGTAGTGAAGAAAGACATATATACCCTCTTATCATCAATAGCAGAGTACTCGTGCATTGCGGCAGTGGGTACTCTAAAATGATAATTTCCGGTGAACTATGTTTTTTAAATTCAATACGATTTTTTTACGGAATGGGATTCTCTCAAGTTGAGAAGATCAACTTGACTCAAGTTGGATGATTGTGAGCCATTGGATTTGATCCAATGGCTCATATATTCTCAACTTGAGTCAAGTTATCCTCTCAACTTGAGAGGATCCCAATCCTTTTTTTACAATAAGTTTATGGATTGAAAAATTTTCATGTTGCATATTTCAACTCTTAGCTAAGTCAACCCATTCAATCTGTAATCGTAAAAGACGATACCCAAGAAACAGAAACTGAAAAAACCTGAAACCGGAAAACCCTTTTATCCGGGTTTGATTTCGAGTTTACTTTCAATATTCGTGGTTACACGTACCAAACGGTATTTAATATAAATGTAGTTTTTAACAAAATATTCATAAAATGTACAAGCATTGGAGAATTAAATTTTCTGCCATCATGCATCACGGTCGCGACTCTCATATATTGGTCTTATGCAATGGAAGCAATACCTTTTATATTCAGGCAAATCATGAAGGTGACATTTGAGAAATTTTATTTTCTAAGCAATTTAAAGCTCAATGCAAAGTCATTTACGCACCATTTACAAATTTAAGTCCCTTAATTCTTTAGATGCAACTTCATTTTACAAATTTAAGAAACTTAGTTCTTCATATATAACTTTATTTTACAAATTTATGACACTTAAATCTTCGTATGTAACTTTATTTTACAAATTTAAGACACTTAATTTTTGATATGTAACTTCGTTTTCTACTATTAGCAAGTGTGTTATCTTAAACATTTTAATACTTCCTTTTATAGAAAGTCCTAAATGCATTATAAAGTAGTATAGATAAGTTAGTCTAGATTAAAAATATATACTCCCTCCCATTCAGGACATAGAGAAGAAAAGAGCATGAAGAAAAGTACTTTCTTTACTTTGAAAAATTCTTTACATATCATGATCTTTATCAATTTCTATCAAGGATTAATCAAGGGCTATAAGGGTTTAACATGGTATGAATGATTAAGGAGCTTCAAGTGATTTCATGTTCTTCCCCAATTCAAGATAAGTAGTGAATTATATGCTTAAACATGAATATAAGCTATGAGGTTAAGATTAGTAAGTGTTTTACATGATTATGCGATGAATTCATTGTTTATGATTCAAGGGTTATGCATATGATTATTAGAGTTTATGATGGATTATGTTAGTGGCCAATTTATGATGTTTAGGAGGTGTTTATGTTGATTATTGAGTTGAACCAAACACCCCTTTATGCGATTTGTGTGATATATGATGTTAAACAAGTTGTTGAAATTTTCAGCAATGATTAGTCGTGTTTGAAAAACCATATAAAATTGATAGAAGCTCAGATTGAATCATGGCTGGACTTTTGGATAGCCTAATGAGAATACTTCAGCTATTATGTTTTAATTTTTTGCTCGTTTAGAGGTTAAATGGGTCAAAAGTTCGATTTAGTATAGCAAGGGCTGATCTTGAAATGTGCAGCAAACCGAACTTTAAAAATTCATACCGAATAGACCGTAGCTCTGTTGGGAGCGTGACATACCTTTTCGAAAAGGGAAAATAGTATACTTTCATGGAAAATTAGTCTCATGACCTGGTTATGTACTTAAGTCAGTCAAAATAATGCATTTGCAGGCTGCTGCAAAAATCAACAAATGAGTTGTTAAGTGTTTTGATAATTATGACATGATATTATGCTTTTGCAAGTCCCGGGTGATTATATGCTATGATAGCTTATATTCTCAGCCCATATGGTTATAATTCATGTTATGAAAGTATAAAACCAAGTGACAAGACTTGGTTAGCTTAGCTCGAGTTCGCGAGCATAGTAGTTCATGTTTGGCGAGATTTGTGAAATAACTAGTTTATGAGTTTATGCATTATAGTTAGTTTATGTGTGCTTAGTTGCACTTATATTTGCATTATCATGTTATATTCAAGCCTAGTTGTTATGTGTTAACGTTGTACGTGTGCATCTATCATGATATAGGTGTTCGAGACATTCAGAATCATTCATCTTGCATTATACTACCCAGGTGAGTAACGGATTTTTAGTTAACATGTTTAGTAGGTTAAGCGTGTTTAATATATAATGTCTTGCTATATCTAAATTACTATGCAAGTTATGTATCATGTTGACTCGTGAGGTCATATTCAGTATCATTTTGACCCGTGTGGTCATATTCAGTATCATGTTGACCCGTGTGGTCATATTCAGTATCATGTTGACCCGTGAGGTCATATTCAGTATCATGTTGACCCGTGTGGTCATATTCAGTATCAAGTTGACCCGTTGGGTCATATTAAGTATCATGTTGACCTCTTTGGTCATATAAAGTATCAAGTTGACCCGTTAGGTCATATTAAGTATCATGTTGACCTCTTTGGTCATATAAAGTATCAACTTGATCCGTTGGGTCATATTAAGTATCATGTTTATATGTTTGGTCATATTAAGTATCAACTTGATCCAAGTTGACCTGTTTGGTCATATTAAGTATCAAGTTGACCTATTTGGTCATATTAAGTATCAAGTTGACCCGTTTAGTCATATTAAGTATCAAATTGACCCGTTTGGTCATATTAACTACTATGTTGACCTGTTTGGTCATATTAAGTATCATATTGACTCGATTTGTCATATTAAGTATCATGTTGACCTGTTTGGTCATATTAACTATCATGTGGACATGTTTGGTGAAACTCACTATCATGTTGACCTATTTGGTCATATTCATCGTCATGCTGACCTGTTTAGCAATATTCAGTATTAAGTATACCCGATTGGTCTTACTAAATAATATGTCGTGGCTCAACCTCAATATTATTTATAGCGCAGACTCATTTATATGTTATAGTTGGTCTTAGAATTATGTTTATAGTAGTTCATCTTTATATTATAGTTCAACTATAGTATCAAGTTATATCTCAACCTTGGTTTATGTTATAGTACAATTTTAATAATTAATTTAATTTTAGTATCATGTCTTAGTTTAACCTCGTAACCTTAAATTATATCTGAATGTTAAATGCGTTTAGTAATGTGTGCAAAATGCTTTATGAACTTCTGGCATGCGATGCGTTTAAATATGCATGTCAAATTCTATTAGCTATATGCGTATGTAGTTTTTAAGACGCACCAAGTGCTTTATGCACTTAATTAGTCAGAATGGTACTTTATGCATTACTCAATTTATTTAGTACTATAAGTATATAGTCAGTTATGTGATCACACATGTGTTCCAGACAAAGTTGGAACTTAGACCTTCTTAGTGGAGAATCGAGCCTTAGAATAGTGAATGTTCCAAAATCGAAACTCAAACATCCTATATGGATGATTAACAGGTTTATATGGCTCGTCATTTATGTTTCGTGCCAATATAGTACTATAAGTACCCAGTCAGTATGTGCTTATGCACTCAGCCAGTAGAGTACTATAAAACGTATAAGTACTCAGTGAGTATGTGCGTATGCACTCAGTGAGTATGTGCTTTACGTACTCAATATGTGCTTATGTACTCAGCCAGTTATGCACTAAGTATGTGGTTAGTTGTGCAGTCAGTTATACATTCAGTATACTTATGTACTCGGTCAGTAACATGGTGTATCATGTATTCAATCAGTTAGTGTCGTGCTTATGCAGTTAGTCAATATTATGATTCATGTAGTCAGAATAGTACTATATATTCTTATCGAGCATCACACTTATGCTCAGTTTATGATTTAATATAGTTCCTTAATACAGTTCCGTTATCTCACTAAGTCTTATAGACTTACCGTTCTCAGTTTATATTTTTGTAGGTATGCAAGATGAGACCATGTACATGCTAAATGGGGCGTAATGGGTTAAAATAGTGTAGCTTACGGGTTAGGTAACGAGCTTCTCATTTCCATCATTTGTTATCAGTTTGGAATGCCCCTAAATCAATAACCAACTTCTTTACCAAGTTTAAAGAGTCATTATTATGTATTTTGCAAAGTTTAGTATTTTAAAAAGGGGTGCTAGGAATAAGCCCGTGTGATATAGAAAATACGCTTCCGCTAGTTTTATCAATGTATGCAGTTTACAGATATATATTCAAAATAATAAAAAAATAAAAAAAAAATCTATGGGCGTTTCATCTGCGCTCCCACTCCTCTAGCTACACCAAAGTTAATCCTGCTAAAGATATGAGTAGCAACACGTGCCCAATGTCATGAGTCACAGAGAACTTTCGGATCTACTTCAGTAAGGCCACCGCAAACATACGCCTACACGTTATTGAGTATATGCACAAATTAAATATAACATATATAAAAATTTATATTCATTCTATATATGAATTATGTTAAAATATCAAATTAAACTACTCTAACAATAAGATTGTTAAACAAAATTGATAATATTTTCAAATTCAAGCAAATATAGTTGAGATATTATTATTAGTTATAATTATTGTAGGAACCTAATCCGCGTTTAATAACCCCCAATCGGATACCAATAAATAATTTAATTGTAATACCAAAAATATGTAGATGCACGAGATTATAAGTATTAAAATGAAAGCATGATTAATAAGTACAAACTAAACACATTTAGTCAAATATAATTATTAGTTGTATAACTTGTATTTATAGTTTGAACTTCATGCGTGTAATATCATAATTACAAAATATTAAATAATGTTAAATTCTTATATACATGTATACTAAATTAAAATTTTAAAATAAATTTGATTTATGTGTAAATGTGAATATGCACTAGACTTATAAGTAGTATTTCTTCCGTTTCAAAATTATTGTTCACATTTTTTTTTTTTTATATCTCAAAATAATTGTTCACTTTTCATTTTAAGTAAGGAATAGAGAATTTAATTTATGAATATTTTATTTGAGTGGTTAAGAAATTATAGTGTTCTTACTTTTATTAAGGTTTGTGATTTTTGTTTTATGACAATAATTTTGAGACGGATGGAGTATCATAAATAACTGGGTGGCTCTTAGGGCTGAGCATCGGGCCGGATCCCGACCCGTCCCGACAAGGCCCGATCCCGAAAGTCTTCCAATTTCTAAACCGAATCCCGACCCGAGAAGTAGTCGGGTAAGTCGGTTCGGGATAATCGGGTTCGGTATGCTCGGTTTCGGACTTGTTTGGCTTGTTTTTTTCGGTTTTTGGCTCGTCCCGACCCGCCCCGTCCGGACCCGAAACCCGAAATGGCTGAAATGGTGAACCGAGGCCCGACCCGATAAGCTGCTAGTCAGGATCGGGATGATCGGGCTGTGTCGGTATCGGTTCGGTTGTCGGGTCTCGGGCGGTTTTGCTCACCCCTAGTGGCTCTTAATGAATTGACCTTTTTGTTTTTAACGGTAGTTAAATATAAAAACTTAAGCGTCAAAACATCGTCTCCTGTATTGCGAATTTGCCCAAATGGTAGTTTGGATTATTGCATCTGGAAACAGGCTTCGAATTAAATGACAGGGTAGTGGAAAAATCAAGTACGAATAATGAAATAAGTGAAGTTATAACTTATAATTGAAGATGTAATCTGATAATTAATTATAGTTTTAACACGTTATCGATTTGACAAATACAATATAATAGCTTCCACCCTATTAATATATAGAAGTGTGAGGGGATATCGTCAAAGTTGGTAAAGCTATAGAAAAAAGAGGATCAATATTTTATCATTTTTTGAAAAGAAAGTACTAGTAAATAATTGGACGGGGGATGATGGGATGATACTTTAGCGAAAAATTCCCAAGATTATTTCGTTTAGAAATGGGATTGATTTGCACAGGAGATTGATTTGGACACTCCATTTATACATTAAATACTTGTACATTATTAAATATTATGCTTTAACTATTGTATTTTAAGTGTGCAAATAAATTTTTAAGAGTGTGTAAATTATTAGCCTTTAGAAATAAACTAAGTGTCACAGTAGGAGATAACAGGCCGGGTTTGGGATTGGCCTTGGATTTGACGGCTCAAATACAAAAATTTTATGTTTTTTTGTTCCAGATACAACCTTGACTCATGGAGGTGGCATTTGGATGACAATGGGGCCTCCATGGTAAAACGACTTAAGAGAATTGACCGACGAGAAAATATTAAATTCCTCGAATACGTTTCATCGGATTAAATGGAACAAGCTAGATTGTACCAGGAAAAGTCAACATCTTCATATGACGTCTACAACAACGAAGGTTGTTGGTTTTACTTGGATTGAGCACATTAGTTTGGATCTTAATTGAACACAGGTAGAAATGGTAGGTCATTACTTTCTAAACTGTCAAAGGGTAGTAGAGGGTTGGCGTAGAGTCTTTGCATGATGAAAATGGGGAACTTTAATATCAGGTCTATATAGAAGATATTTTGAACCACAAAGGTCGAAAATCGTTTCACAAAAACAAAAAGTAATTTGGCAAGCGGTGGTTTGGTCAGTGGTGTATACATAATCTGGTGTAAACGTATAGAGCGGGTCTTTGAAAATAAGGTCTCCAACCTCACCACTGTTTGCAACGAATTTCAAGTTCTTGCATTTTTATGGGTGAATAATATATAGAGCAAAGGGAGCACTATTATCTTGGTTAGAGTGGGTTTCATCAGATCCTAAGAGGTCATGCATTGATGGTGCATGAGTTTATGTTTTTTCCAGTTGTTCTCATGGCCATCTCAAGTTGGTGGAGCAAGGTTGGTTGGTTGGTTTCTTTTTTAAGAAAGGTCATGGTAGTGATCATGTCTTTTTCTGTGTTTGTTTCTTTAATATTTTTTACCCTACCTTTTGTATCTTTCTATAACTTATAGAATTATGAGGGGGAGGGTGTTTCTGTCGTAAAATTCTCATTTGTTTAATGTAATATTTTATTTTTATTTATTTTTATTTTATTTTATTTTCTTTCAAATGAAATTATAAACAAGATTCCCGAAAAAATGTCAACATCCAGTCTATAATGTCGTACCTCAAAGATTTTTTATTGTTTTTGTTGATACTAAATATACTTATATTTTAAAATTGATTATAATACACTAATACACACAATTTTCTAATCACCATCAATTTGTTATTGGACCTTCTTACAAGAACCCTTATTAAACAAACAAAGAAATAGAGAATCAAAAAAGATGCTGGTATATCCCTTCCTATGTTTACATTGATATATAGATGCGTGTGAAGGACCTAATAACCCAAAACCATCACATCACATGATTGCAGGGACAAAATTTCATACCTTTGATATTTATACGTATAATCAAACCATGCAACATTTTGAACAAGAAAACTCCACTTCTTCTGGCATAGCCGCAAATGGTAGTACTGGAGATGATACTATGGGGGCGAAAAAGCTCAATCATAATGCAGGTGAAAGAGATCGCCGAAAGCGCGTTAATGACTTATATTCGTATCTTCGTTCACTCCTACCCATACCAAGTTATCACAAGGTGCATATGATCTTATGTCCATCATGATTTAGGTTTGGAATTATTTTATAATTAAGTAGAGTAAAGGGGTATTTGTTTTAGCTTTTATAATGAGCTTACGAACTTAGTAGCTTATTTCATTAAAATAAGCTCATCAAAGTGTTTGAATAAGCTTATATCTATGCAATTCAATTTTTTTTCGGTGTTTTGCATAACACTAATAATATCACAGTGTTAATAATAAGATAAAATTTTAAATGGACACTTTATAATATTGGATTACCAAAATGAACCGCACATATCTATTTTACCAAAATGAATTTTCCACAACCATCCGTTAGATTTAAGACAGCTGGCACATCCAACGACTATTAAGTAGGTTGATGATTTTTATGGTGTGCGCATGATTCTATGCGCCTGATGCATATGCGAAAAACAAATAAAATGCTTATACGTCTGATGCATATGTTTGTGCGCCCCGATGCATATGTTTGTGCGCCTCGCTGCATATGCATTTTAGATTTGTGCACCTGAATGCATAAGCTTGTGTGCCTCGATGCATAAGATTTGTATGAAGATGGAAGGTTAGTTATAAAGAATAAATGGGTTAAGGTGGGATTTTTATTGAAGTTAAAGCTCTATAAGTCCTCTGCAAAGAAAACGAATCAATAAAACCTTTTGTGCATAGTCTTGTATGCACCGTGTGCTTAGGCTTAGGCACGGGATGCATAAGCTTGTGAGCCATGTGCATAAGCTTGTGTGCACGGTAGGCACTTTGGGTAAAGTGATAAACAATTAGCTTGGTAAAAGGGTTACATAACTAAGCTTGTTTGGTAATTTAATAAGACATTTTTCAATAAAATGTATTGAGTTGTTGACAATAATAAAGAGAATGATGTGAAGGTGTAAAAAATAAATAGTTTAAAACTTTTAAAGTTTGATTTGTTATTTTACTGAATTTAATATGTTACTTTTGAATTTGTATATAAAAATCACCAAACTTTTAATGTTACCAAAATTTAAGAGGCTATATTTAAGCAAAGTAAATTAGTATAGATGAACAATAATTTAACTTTGATCAATGTTACATATACAATAAGTTCGTTCAAACACTCTTATCAATTTACGAAATTTAAGAGGCTTATGAGCTTATTATTTTGTAACGGATTATAACCTGAAAATATTGTTGAAAATACAGCTATCTTTTCATTTTTATGAAATTTGTGTAGTCATCTTTTTATTATGTTTTTGTATAATCATATTTTTAAATTCCGTTTTTTATGAGTATTTTATGATTATGATATTTGTATATAATACTAAAAGCGTTTTGTATGAGTATTTTATGAAACATTAAAAGTTTTATCCCTAAGGTTTAAGTGTCATTGCAAAGTATGTGTTAACGGAAGAGTTGATAAACACAAAACTCAAGAAAGTGATAAATTTCTAATATAACATTTACTAACAATTAGCACTGTTCATCTACAGTAGCTTTTCTCTTTTCTTTTCTTTTTGTCATTTTTGAAGTTTTCAAAAATAACCTTTTAACTTTACTACTAATACTAAATAACTAAACTAATTATCTTTTATACAATGTCTATAAAAAGCACTTAAAGTTTAATAATAATATAAAATATTCTCTAAACTCATTAAACTTTTCATTTTAACCTAATCTAACTAATAACACAAAATAGCATCTAATTAAACTCATTCTCCAAAATAGCATCTAAACTCATTCAGACATATATTTAACACCACCTTAAATTTAGTAATATAACAAATTAGCCTAATAAACTCAAGAGACTTTACATTTTTACTCCTTTACATCATTTTCTTTATTATTGTTAACACGTTTTGTATAAAAATATATCATTGTTATAAAGGAATTTCGTAGCTAAAAAATAATGTTCTTGCATCCGTCGCAACGCGCGGGCAGCAATATCTCGTTAACTACATTCAAGGGTGGAACATCAGTGTTTATTTATGCATTTTTAGAAAAGCAACAAGATATAAAAGGAAAAGAGAGTGGTGTCATCTTTACAATTTACAACTCTTTGAGGTACAGGATAATGCAACAAGAAAATAGACAAAAGCACAACTAGGTTCTTGAGAATTCTACTCTTATCTATACTACATTATAAAGCATTTGAGACTTTCTATAAAAGGAAGTCTTAAAATTTTAAGACAAAAAATATTACTATAAAAGGAAAAGTAGAAAATTAATGTGAAATCAGAAAATTTAAGTCTCATTTAAATCATATGTAACCGCCCTCCAATAATAATACATTTTAATGAAATTGTTTATAAAAAAACCTCACTAATCTTATAACCACTAATTTAATACTAAAATTTAAAAAATAAAAGTGTTAACCATTTACACTATTAATAATTTAAACGTTCTACTTTTGAAAACATATCTCTGCCACTTTATAATATTTGGGACATGCTAAATAAAGAAGTTTAAAATAAAAAAACATTTTCTCGTCACAAAAATAGTTACCGGGTACCCGCCGCCGCATTGCGCGGGTACCCTTCTAGTAATAATATAATGTATGAACTCTTCAATTTTGAAAATCAAAAAGCATCTAGCTGTTTAGCATTGTGGAATTTCAAAACAGTCAATTACTAGTACTATGTTTGCTCTACTGTTTAGTCAGCACATTTTATTTTGAGGTATAATAACAGCATCCATATAAGGCCAATGCTCTTGAGAAGTTAGGTAATAATGCTTGAGGCATTAGCTACAGGTTTTAATAGGGAAGTTAAATTTTAAGATGATTTTGGCCCCTCCAACCAAAATCTTCAAGTTCCGTTGCTGGCTACATTTATAGACAATTATTCTTTTTTATAAACTGTAAAATCATGAGAAAGAAGTCTAAGCCCAAACTATGCTTCAGCATGTGACTCGCATTTTAGGTTAGAATTTGTGCTATGTTTCCAGGTAGTTTGCACTTTTGCGAAACTAAACTTATACATTTATATATTTCCCATCTGCCACAGAAAAAAGTAAGTATTCCAGATACTGTATCGAGTGCAGTGAAATATATACCCGAACTACAAACGGAAGTGGAGACACTAAAGCATAAAAAGGAAAAGGTTCAGTGGTCTTCATCACCAACCATGAATGCCAAGCAAGAGCATCTTGCCATCAAGAAGAAAAGTTGCAAAACAAAAACGAATTCATTTTTAGTTTCTTCAGTGAACGTCTTGGGTGATAAAGAGGTCGTTATCCAGTTGATTTCCTCAACTGATCATACGAGCACGAACAAAGAGATAGGCTTCTTGTCGAAGGTTCTGGAAAACTTAGAACATGACGAAAATGGATTTGTAGTATTGAATGCGACGACCATGAAATGTTCCGGAGAAGGGATGGTTTTAAATACTCTTCATCTCCAGGTATATTTATCAATTTTTGTGCCTATAACAATTTCGTTTGAACTTCTCTAAAGAGGCACTCCGTATTAATATATATGCGTAGTTCTTTAAGAATCTTTTGATCTTTCGCGTTCCAGACAATTCAAAAGTGTGATGAAAATGGACCCAAACGATCTAATTAACATGAATGGAGCCATACATACTTCTTTCGTTATTCCTTGAGTCGGATAAAAAGAGAAACCCAACCATGAAATCACCTTAATCCATGCGCAAAGCTTTTACCCAAGAACAATCGGCCAACAAGAGTTTTGAAAACAGTCGTCCAACAAGAGTTTTGAAGATTACATTAATATTCACAAATAATATGAGTAAATTCTTATGCTAGGTTTGTTTATAAAACAGTTTTCAAAATATGCACTTAAAAAAATATTAAGAAGATGTTCATAGTCTCTCTCATGAGTACTCTCATGCTGGCTCAACCCCAACATGTCTCCCATATGTTTCTGAATTTTGTTTTGCATCAACCAAATATACTGAAGCATTCATAGATACTAATCTATAATATTAAAAAATAATAATAATAATAAAAAAAAAAAAAAAAAAAAAAAAAAAAAAACTTGAAGCAAAATTTTCTTGTACAAGTTTTAATATTGAACTATGTTCAATCATAAAAAGTGTAAGCAAAAATATAATTCAATTTATATAAATTTTTTGTTTTAATTAAGAACTTTGCACAATAAAGTAGCAAACTGGTTAGTTTTGTTTTCTACAAAGATTATATAATCATGGGCGTTGCCGCATGGGTACTGCTCCTCGAGGTATGGATACATATATTATTATCACTTACATTGTTTTAGAAATAAATCAGTCGATTCTATACTGTTGTGGTAGTTTGGAAATAATTAGCACATTCATTATAAATAACATTCTTTAAGAAAAACATTTGAAACTATAAGTAAAAGTTTTGTTACCTAATATTGTGTAAAACATTAGCAAATATTTTGATATTCTTAGGAAATGATTAATATAACAATAAATTTAAAGAAATATTAGTGAATATTTATTCTTGTATTTGCCAAACGAATATAAGGCAAGAAAACCAAAGAGAATGTTTAAAAATTTATTTAATAGCTTGATTAAATCAAACAGTCAAGTACTCGCGTATACCCGCGATGATATATAGTTTGACTAAAACCAGTTATACTTGTCCAAAATGTATATATAAATATAAATATATTATAATATAATATACAATTTCAAGTTCTCAACATAAGACACTTTTACATACATCTCCAACATAACATTTAATTTATCTTTCTGGTGCTAGTTAATTTGCTTCCAAATTTTTGCTATTATACGTGTTTTGATAGATATGAGTTTTGTTCAGTTGTGGGCTCTGGCTATAAATTACAACATAAGTAAGCATCTTATATAAACTTGGTAAAAAGATTTTGGTTTAGTATAGTTAAGTTAAAAAATAGAGATAATTACATATATCCCCAACTAAACTTTAATAATTACATATATTCACAACCAAATTTTTGAAATAGTATATATATCCACTTTAATAAAACTAAAATAACATATTTTCCCATTTTCATACATATCATGTTAAACAACGTATTACATGATCATTATACCCTGCTCATGCATATAAGTTTAAAACTCGACGACCTGAATCCCAGGCTTCAAGTAATACTTTATTGTTTTGAAGTATTATTAAGCACTATGAATTATGATGCCATTTAATCTTAAAGTTTCCTGCCACATACCCATATATCTTGTATCTCACGAGAACATTATTAATTTGTTGTTAGAGCACAAGGTATTATGAAGAGCCAAAAAATTTCATTTGAGCCTCATAAGTGTCACCTTACTTTAACACAACCACTTCAAACTACCATTTCTATTATAACACAAACATTCTTTTCAGTTGAGCCCGATCCACTCTCAATTTATTTTATTTTCCATTTTTTAAAACAAACCAAATTTATATAAAAAAATTCAGTTTAACAATAAGAAATGTGTATAACACTTCTATTCTCACTTTAACCCTAAAAATATTCACACCCTACTCACCACACAACTGAATAACACTTTTCGTTCTTTCTTTCCTTTTAACACTCGAACCACACCATTCAAGTTATACAAATAGCCTTAAAATACACTCTTTAAATCTCGTTCAAGCAAATGTTTGATCGTTCAAGCAAATAGTGTAAAAAAGAGAGGTTTAAATAAAAAGTGTGTTTATTTACAATAAATAAATAAATAAACTCAAAGTTGTAACGTTTAAAAACGGTAACCTGCAAAAAAGTAGCTTGTCTTATTCACGTCGTCTGCACGACAAGAGAATGTCTGGCGAGCTGTGGCGGGAGGGGGAGGGGTGGCGGCGAGGAGGTGGCGAGCTCCTCTTCTTCATGATACCTAACGCTCTTAGAACCATCAAGTGCAAGCCTATTAAAAGAGTGGTAATTAGGAGAACACTATCAACTATACTAAAATTAAACGATTAATAGCAAAGTAAAAAAAAAATGCACAAAACTGAGATAAAAAAGTAATTTAAAAGGTAACAAGTGTGCATCCCTTTTTTTCTTTCTAGCCCCTATTTTTATTTGTTTTCACTTACTTTTCTATTTCTTTTTCTTTTTTTTATATTATGTTTTTCCTACATTTAATATACCAATTTTTTTTTCTCAATTTTAAAATTTGATATTCACCTTTCTCATAAAAGATTATAAAAAATTATTTTTTTATTTTATGTTTGATGAACAATTATTTTTACTGATGAACAACGACATTTTTATGAATACCTACTTTTATTAATAAACAACGTTTTATATTAATGAACACATTTTTTTATTTATAAACAACTATTTTTATTCATGCACTACTATCGTTATTAACGAACAACTCTATTTGTTGATCACATATCTCTTTATTGACTAACAACATTTTTTATTGATGAACAACTCTATTTATTGATGAACAACGCTTATGATGAATTGAACAATTTTTTTTATTGATGAACAACTCTTTTTATTGATAAACTACTATTTTTATTGATGAATAACTCTATTTATCGATGAACAACTCTTTTTATTCTTAAACAAATCTTTCTATTGATCAACAACACGTATGATGAATCGAACAAATTTTTTTATGGATTAACAACTCTTTTTATTGATGGACTACTATTTTTATTGATAAACAACTTTTTTATTAATGATAAACTCTTTTAATTGATAATCAATTATTTTTATTAATGAATAAATTTGTTTAAGGGTTAATGGTCTTAAAATGCATATACCATGCCAAGTATTCCTTTTGCATGCACTCAACTTTTAATTTTTCTTATTAAATTCAAATACTCCCTTAATATTCCTATTGTATGCATCATTAATGATGTGACGTCATTTAATGAGTAATAAATTACATAAATCGTCTTGTGGCTTTGAAAATTACATCATTCGTCCTTGTGGCTGATATGACATTGTTGCTAACGGGGCTTAGCGATGTGACAGAACTAGAAATAACAAAAAGTGCTCCTTCAAGACTCGAACTCGGGTCACCAAGTTTGCCAACCCAACACATTACCAATAGAGCAAGCATCCAATGGTATTATAATCCATTTCTTTTATCCTTTTATGCTTTCTTTTATACACTTGTTATACATTTTCAAACGTAAATGTGAACGATTTTTTTTTTTTTTTTTTTTTTTGTATTTTTGTACATTTTTCATAAAAAAATTGTAGCTCAAGTAAAAAATGTGAGAGTTTTTAAAAACTACTTGTATCGATCACGTATAAATAATGTGGCATCAAATTTTGTTGCAAATTTTATCGATCACGCAAATCATGTATACATTTTATCGATCACGATAAAAGTTGCAACTCGGTTTTTTTGTATCGATCACGTACAAAACAACTTTTTATCGAACAAAAAACTATCACATTTTTATGGGTTTATTTAAAAAAAAATTGTATTGCAAATCTTTATCAATAAATAACAATGTGGCTCGTGTTGCAAACTTTTATTGATAAAAAAATTGTTTTGCAACTCGGGACCACATATTTATATCGATCACGTATAAAAATGTGGCTCAGGATTGTAAATTTTTAACTATCACATATAAAATGTATACGTGATCGGGTCACATTTTTTTTACTTCGTGCCACAATTTCTTTTATGAAAATGTACAAAACAATTTAAAAAAGGCGATCACTTATACATTTTATCGAAGCAAAAATGTGACTGATCACTTATACATTTTTTGTAAAGCTTTAGACCCGAGTTGCATACGTGATTGAAGTAGTTTTTTAATTACTTCAGGCCACAAATTTTTTTATGAAAAATGTACAGTTTTTTATAAAAAAAATAAAAATAAAAATAAAAACTCGATCACATTTTGCGTTTGAAAAGTTGGTATAACAAGTGTATAAAAGAAAGAGTGCATAAAGGTAGAAAAGAAAGGAGGTATAACACCACTGGACGATTGGTCTAGTGATAATGAGTTAGGTTGGCAAACTTGGTGACTTGAGTTCGAGTCTTGGAGGAGCATTTTTGGTTATTTATAGTTCTGCCATGTCACTTGATACGTCAACAACTGAGACCGATCAGCAACAGTGTCACATCAACCACAATAACGTCTGGTTTAAATTTTTAGAGTCACAAGGACGATTTATGTAATTTATTCTTTGATTAAATGATGTCACATCATTAATGATGCATACACTAAGAATAAATTATGTCACATCATTAATGATGCATACAATAGGAAGATTAAGATAGTATTTGAATTTAATAAGAAAATACGTCCCTTGCTACGTCAGCAACTAAGCCCTGTCAGCAACAGTGCCACATCAGCCACAAGGACGATTTATGTAATTTATTCATTGATTAAAGGATGCCACGTCATTAATGATGTATACAATAGGAAGATTAAGATAGTATTTGAATTAATAGAAAAATTAAAAATTGAGTGCATACAAAAAAAATGATAACAAGTTGAATGCATTTTCAAACCATTAGCCTTTTGTTTAATTATGAACAACGCCTATGATCATAGATAAACAATTTTTTATTAAGTAAGATAGCCGAGTACCCGCGCCTAGCGGCAGCGGTGTATAGCGATTGACAATATCTAGGTGCGTTAATTTGTGAGCGCATGTTTTTTTACCTGTGTCGTTGAGAGGTAATAGTAAGGTAGCAACGCATAATGACAACATTTAATAGTTTTTGTGCCGGTTTAAACATGTTCGGTGGCAACGGTTAAAACTTTTTTGTCATAAATATATGTGTTAGTACGGCTTTTTTAATTACATATGGGAACAAACAAATATCGTTACAACTGAAATAACTAAGTCGCTAATCTTTTTCGTCACTTTTCACTTTAAATTATAGGTATTTAGCCTATTGCTTATCATTTGACTACATATGTGTAAGAGCGGTTTTTTTTTTTTTTTTTTTTTTTTTTCATTACATATGCGTGTATAGAGATAGAGTTAACGCTGGTTTGTTTGTGTGCAACTTTTTTTTATATATATAAAACATATGATTATTGTGACTATTGCTTATCATGTATAAATAGACACCTTGGAACCTTATATATCTTCTCCATTGAATTACTACTTGCCTTCTCCTTTTAATTTTTACACGTGAATATTTTTGAAAATCAATTAAGTTACAAATATATGATCAGAATAATGTAAAAGAAGTTGCTTTCATTACTCATAATAAAAATATGAATGTATACCACAAACACCATCAGATTTCACATGCCAATCACGGTAAAATTTACTAATGTCACACAGAAACTGAGCATGCTTCCCTGCAGACCGCCTTAGTTCACTAAGATCATCATCTGAAATCCACAAATAGGTGTATAATTTCGCTGGGTCATTTCGTTGTGTCAAGTAATCAAGTAATTTCAAGGAATCAAGTAATTTCTTTGACTGTATCTTAAGTTTGGGATAATCAAAATTAAGGCAGAACTTTGCATTTTTCGCCGAAGAGGCGAGAAATACAAGTCATATAGAAAAGGCTCATTGTATGTCTAGAAAAGTGTTTTGTTTCCGTGTCTATAACGTATGGTTATTCATTCTTTACTGGAGTATATTTGGCGTGTTACATCGAACATTTAGTAGGGAAATAGAGTAGAGACAATAAGAAAAAGGTACCTTTAGAGGTCCAGAGCTACCTTCGGTAACATGTATACCAGGACATCATGCTATCTCACACTATCCTTTTGCATAAGAAAAAAGGTGATTGATCAGGTACAAGATCCAAATTACAATTTAAAAAACATAACAAAATATGGGGCGAATACAAAAAAAAATTAAGTAACAAAATATGGTTCGACCACCAGAACACAAACCATAACATCCTCCATTTCATATCTAAAAACATAATTGGCCTCGGTTTAACCAACTCAAACCTGAAACAAAACACACCATAACCAGTGGCAAGCTCTCATTTTAACCACCGAAATACTCAAACCCAACACATATCCCTCCAACAAATCCAGTTACGAAAACACCATCGACATAGAAAACAAAAACAATAACAAAAAATCTCATATCCCGTCATTATAAACAATAGATCTAAGACCACCATTAGCCACTACAAAATATTTTGAAAGATGAAAAATCACAAACCTTGTGCAAGATAAACTTTATAACCGGCCCTTCTTTTTTTTCTATTTGAGAGACAGACAAAATGTAATTCTACCATAACCAAAACCACCAACCGCAACTACCTGAAACCACCAAACCACCGAGAGGTGGTGGCAAATTCAGCAGAAGGCGGGGCGATGAGGTTACAGTGGCGTCAGTCTGTGGTTGTTCAGAAAGAGAGCGGTGGTTATATGTGTTTTAGGTTAAACAGAGGAAGCTTATGTGTGTTTTAGGTTAGGAACCTTTTAATGTTTCAGTTTCAATATTCCATGTTTACTACAAAGAAATCCTTTCCTTTCACAAAAAGTCTACAACAACATTACAATTTCAATAGTTTCCTTTATTTGTTTAAATTTAAGTTTCTCGACATCTTGTTTACTGCCTATGCTTACTCATTTACAGCCTATGCTTATTCGTTTACTGCTTAGTCCGTATTCCTTCCTAATAATGTTTACAGCCTATATGCAACAATTCAACATTTCCTTACTTAGTTTCATTGGAAAATTATAATCTTTTCCTTAATTAGTTTATTGGTTACTCGTTTACAGCCTACTATGCTTACATTTGAACAATTCAACAATTCATTAACCATTCAACAATTTCAACATTCAACAATTCAATAGTTGACCATTTTTCCTTTTTATGTAGTAGAGATAGACCGGAATATTTAAAATGTAAATTTAAATGACTTATACTTCCACCAACTTTAGCTATTCATTGAACCAGTTACCCTCTTCCCCTTACCATACAGTTCCAACTTCCAACTTCAGCTTCTCATTCTCCAACTTCATCTTCTCATTCTCTCGAGTTAATGCTTCAAATTTGTGCAGAATTTCCAGGGAACATGTCAAGTACCAATAAAAGACTATTTCTCACTCTTCACACACAATTATACATATACTTCATCTCTTTAAATAATAAATTAGAACACTACTAGATGTAAATTCATTTTCAAGATCTACAACAATGTCAATCATCATCAACACCTTCATCTCCACACTCCTCTTCACTCTCTCAATCGCCGCATACTCACCGGCATCGGCGCCGAAGTTACTCCGTCACCGGCAAAATCATCTTCGAAAAAATATCAAATCCGATCGGCAAGAAAACCCATTGAATTGGCAGTATCAGAACTTCATATTACAATTTACAATGTACAAATTTACATCGAGTGTAGTTTGGTTGATGATAACATCCACGAAAAAAAAGAAAGAAAATCAATGGGAATAGGTTTTGGAAATATATTGAAGTTTACTCAGACAATTAGTTGGGAAAAATAAGAAATAGAAATGGAAAGCGTGGCTAGGAAATTTTATGTTATACGAGTTTACCGAAAATACTCCAATCTAAAATTTCATGTGTTAAGCCGAGTGCGCTTTTTATACTTTCTAATCAACTACTTACTTTTCATTTGAATGCAATCCTACTCCCTTAATAGAAAACACAATTTGATGCTTGAGAACGGTGTTATTGTTTTAGAAAAAATGTTTAAATTATATTGGGTATATTTGCAATTTAGAGTTTTGGTTGGGGATATATGTAATTAGTTAACTTGAAATAGGGATATATGTAATTCTCTCTAAAATATATAGCATGAATTTTGAAAAAATTTTATACATAGCAGTTTGGTGGCAGGTTTACGTAAGATGCATGCAGTTTGGTGGAAGGTTTTTATATTCACGGGCATGATTTATTTTGGGTTTAGGGTTTCTGTGTGATGTTATCAAAGAGATAAACATAACTATAAATGGAAGTTTTATTCAATACTAAAACACAATACTCAGCATAGATTGCCTTCTTGACAATACACAACGATTACACAAAATAAGTAAGATCAAAAGATCTCAAATACACAAACGATTCAAGAGACAATGACAAGGTTGTAAGAGATGAGACTGCGATTGTGTGTTAAAACCCTAAGTAGGTGACACCACTATATAGCCTCAAAAGATCACTCAACTACATAAGGAACTTTTCACACTTTTACATAAGAAACCAAAATTTTCACCTTTTAGAATGGAATGTCCATGTTAGGCCCTGCACTATAACCTGTAACACTAGACAAACACATAAGCAATAAATCAGCAGATAATGCTTTGGGAAGCAGATTATTTTTTTCTTGTTTGAACATTCCCCCTTAATCTGTTTCCCAAACATATCAAAAAGTCTCAACTTTTCACATAAAAACTTGTGCTGATATACTGGGAGATGTTTGGTAAGAATGTCTGCAATTTGTTTTGAGGAGCCAATCTTTTTGGCACTCAAAACACCTTTTGCAATTTTTTCTCGGATGAAATGAACATCAGTTTCAAAGTGTTTTGACCTCTCATGAAAACCAGGGTTAACAACAAGTTGTAAAGCAGATTTGTTATCACAAAACAGGTTAACAGGAAAGCTAATGTCAACATTCAAGTCTTTTAAGATTTTCTGCACCCAAATAATTTCACAAGAAGCAGTAGCCAAAGATCTGTAGAGGATTTTAAGATAGTGTTTTGTTTTTTGCTTTTCGATGAGATTAAGCACTCATTAAAGAACACGCAGTAACCAGTTACAGATTTCCTGGTTTTTAGACATTTTGCCCAGTCTACATCACTATATCCTTCAATGGAATTATTGAAACTGCTATGATCATACCTTAAACCTTTACCTGGAGCACCCTTTAAGTACCTTAACACATTTAGTACAGAGTCCAAATGTGATTTTAAAGGTGTGTGCATGTGCTTTGCAAGACAGTGAACATAATAGGATATGTCTGGTCTAGTATGAGTCAGGTAGATCAGTTTGCCAAGTAGTTTTTCATAACCAGTTATATTGTCAAGTAAAGGATTGTCATTAGTAGGTATAAAGGGTAGCACAGAGTTTGGTTCCAGAGGTGTAGACACATGTTTACACCCAAGGAGACCAAATTCCTTTAATAGCTCAAGACAGTATTTCTTTTGTGAAAGACGGATATCATTCCCAGTTTTGATCACTTTAATTCCCAAAAATATTTGAGAGATCCCAAATCTTTTATGTTGAACTTGGTATTAAGGAAAACTTTGAAATGCTCAATTTCATTGACACAGTTTCATGTAAGAACAATGTCATCGACATAAACAAGTAATGCCATAAACTTGTCATCTTTAGTTTTTGTAAATAGAGAGTGATCATTAACAGATTGAACAAAACCATGTTCTTTGAGAACAAATAAGTTTTTCATCCATTTTCTTGGAGCCTGCTTAAGACCATAAAGAGATTTTGTGAGTTTGCAAACCATGTCTTTGTTATTTTCATCAGAAAACCCTTTTGGAATAGTCATATAGATATACTCATCCAAGTCACCATAAAGAAAGACATTATTGACATCAAGTTTGAAAAGAGGCCATTTGTTCTTAGCAGCTAAAGCAATAAGTAGTCTAATAGTAGACATTTTCACGACAGGAGAAAAAGTTTTATTATAATCTAAGTCTTCTCTTTGGTTAAAACCTTTAGCAACTAGCCTTGCTTTAGATTTATCAATTTCACCACTGGATTTATATTTGATTTTCCAAATCCATTTATACCCAATGGGTTTTCTATTAGCAGGTAATGTGGTTATAATCAAAGATTTATTTTCATTTAATGCTTCAATTTCAGCATTCATAGCATCAACCCAATTAGGATCAAGAATAGCTTCCTCATAACAAGTAGGTTCAACACTTTTATTAAGATTGGAAGCAAAGCAGCAACTATCAGATTCAAGATTAGAGTAATTCACAACTCTTTCAATGCCATATTTAACTTTCTCTTTAACAATAAAATCATTAAGGTTTTTGGCATTTTAGTAGGTCATGTTGACCTTCTTGTAGTAATGGTTGGCAAGCATTCTTGTTCGTGAATGGACTCATTAGAGTCGGGATCGAATTGGCATCAGAATTGGTACCAACATAATCTGCTTCGGAGAAACAATGCCCTCAGGGTGTGTATTTTCTTCTATAGAAGTTGCAACAGATCTACCATCCTCATTAAGAGGTTGCAATTATGTTCCATCATCATTGGAAGACACTCTCCTTCATCATTGGGACTTTTAGGGTTGTCAAAATCAAAGAAGTTTTTGTGATTTAAATCTTTTGACACACTAGTTTCAAATGCTTGTTTTTGAAGATTTTTCAAAGGAAAATCTGTTTCATAAAACATGACATCTCTTGAGTAGAAGATATTGTTTGTTTCCAAACTCAAGATTTTATAACCCATTTTTTCATTAGAATAGCAAATAAAAACACATTTTTCATACCTGCTATCAAACTTATCAGAACTGTTAAGTATAGTAGCATAACATAAACAACCAAAAACACTAATAAAAGAGAATGAAGGTTCATGCCCATACACAAAGAAGAAAGGAGACTTGCCAGACAACACAAAAGAGGGTAACCTTTAAAAATATAAACAGCAGTGAGAACACATTCATGCCACAACTACAGAGGTAATTCCCCCTTAAACATAAGGGATCTAGCAACATTAAGAAGATGACTATGTTTCCTTTCTGATATTCCATTTTGTTGTGGTGTATAGACACAAGAGGTTTGATGTAGAATTCCTTTATTATGAAAAAACTGTTGCAGTATGTTGTTAACAAATTCAGTTCCATTGTCACTTCTGAAAATTTTAACATTACTTTCAAATTGGTTAGACAACATCTGAGAAAAATTGATAATGGAATCATAGACATCATTTTTCCCTTTAAGGATATAAACCCACACTACCCTTGAGTAATCATCAACTATAGTTAGAAAATATTTGTAACCATCTATGTTAGTGATTTTATAAGGACCCCATACATCTAAGTGTACAAGTTGACCTATTTTGGTTGATTTATATTCAATTAAAGGAAATAGTTCTTTAGTTATTTTAGCTTTGTTTCAAGTATCACGAGATGATCATAATCAGTTGATTATCAAGTTTAAGGGTGGGTTTAAGAACATGCAAGACTTGGTCAGAGGGATGACCAAATCTATGATGCCAGAGAGATCTAGAAATAAAGAAGGAAGAAATGCAGTTATTAGAAACTATCTTACATGTAGTATCAACATCAAGCATGTACAATCCATTGTATTGATTACATATCCCCACATTCCTTTTTGTTGTTAAATCCTTAATATAGCATTTAGATTCATCAAAACCAACAAACAAGTTACTGTCCCTAGCAAGTTTATGAACATATAACAAACTGACAGTGTACTCACGTACAACCAGAACATCATACAAAGTAATGCTATTGTTGATTTTTAAGTCACCAATTTTAGTAATTAAGGTCTGGGTACCATTTGGGTGACCAAAAGTAAGACCAAGATTTGAAACATCAGCCACATTGATTAAAAACTTTTCAGACACAGTCATGTGTTGATTTGCTCCAAAATCACCAATCCAACCCAAACTAATTTTTCTCTTTAAAAGATTCATGTTCCCATTAAAGTATTTTTTTAATTCAGATTGAATTTTACACTTCCATTAAAAAAGGTTCCTGAAACATTTACCTGCCATATTGGCATTGGTAGAAGACACAAAGTTGTCCTTAAGAAGACTCATAAGTCTGACCATCTGTTCATTGGAAAAAGAGACAAAAGAGTTTCTAGCTCTGTTGTCAGTAGCAAGATTAACATTGTTAACTTAAGCAGAAGCATTGTTACTGGTCACATGTTTGGTATTAGCATTAAAGTTCCGTTTGACATAACCAGCATGATAACCAACAATATCATAACATCTATCAACAATAAATCCAAGTTTGTTGAAGCAAATGTCATAGCAATACTCCATATTTTATAATTTTCATTACCAGTAAGTTTGACAGACACAATAGGAGTACCACTAGTATCATTAGGATGCAAATAAAGAGGGTCACCAAAAATAATTTTTAATTCAGAATACGAACCCATATCAGATTCCTTGGGTTCCGAAATATCATCACCATTATCTCCAGCCATAATAAGTAGACAATAAATAAACAGATGGCAGACAAGAAAACAGATATCTCCAAACTCCTTAAAACACAGATAACCACCAATATCAACCAACTTCTCAAATCCCTTAACCTACTCTCCTCCAATCTAAGTAGAAAAATAAAGGCTAAATAATAAAGGCAGAATTTAAACTCACACCCAAGATACAATAAGTATCAAGTTTGTGGACTAGGGTAAGCCAAAGCAGGTATTTGTACCACTCAAAATGGTGGCATATCAAGATGTTAGCTTACCCTTTCGCACCCACACAACTCGAATACTGTTAATCATTAATGAAAGGGAACTTACAGTGCAATAGGCAGTGGAAAGATCCAAGAACCAATCGCAGTCACCCTAGATTCACTTAGTATAGGGCTGATTATGATTAAATCGTACCAGAGAGCATACCACGATCAAAGGCCCCAAATCAGCAACAATTAGGGTTTCAGGAACAAACCTTAATTTTTTCAATTGAGCCTCAAAATTACCAGAACCACCAAATCAACCACCACGGTAGTCCCAAAACACAATTGATTACCACCAAAACGATCAAGAACAAAAAACCCTAAATTTCTAGTAAACCCTAGAAATTCGAATTGTAGATAATGAACAACCTAATGCTCTGACACCATGTGCGATTGTATCAAAGAGATAAACAGATTTGTAAATGGAAGTTTTATTCAATACTGAAACACAATATTCGGCACAGAGTGCCTTCTTGACAATACACAATGATTACACAGAAATAAGTAAGATCAAAAGATCTGAAATACACAAACGATTCAAGAGACAGTGACAAGGTTGTAAGAGATGAGACTGTGATTGTGTGTTAAAACCCTAGGATGGTGACACCAATATATAGCCTCAAAAGATCACATAAGGCCCTTTAACTCTTCACACTTTTACATATGAAACCAAATCTTTGCTCCTTGAGAGAGATAGAATGCAATGTCCATATTAGGCCCTTGCACTATACCCTACAACACTAGACAAACACATAAGCACAAAATCAGCAGATAATGCTTTGGGAAACAAATTATTTTTGCTTATTTGAACAGTTTCGTATTAATATGTTAAATGTACCTTTTTTGTTTATGAAATACACATTCTGGGAACAATCAGTTTAGGAATTACTCCAAAATGTATGCGGATGTTCCTTTGATAAAGATATACGCACAAGAGGCCTTTCTTTCTCCAGGCCATCAAAATATATGATTACAGTCCTTATAAGAGTTATTGCATTCCATCTTATAATACTAGGGTTTTTTTTGGGTGGGGGAGGGGGTGTTAACAACTAGATGAAATGAAAATAATAACTAGCGAACCTTGAAATCTCATTTAGCATAAACACCTAGACTCGGACCTTAATGTTCCTAAGAGGTCTTGACATCAAATTCATCTAACCTCCTCCAATCACCGATTTGCCTTCTCCATACTCAAAAGATATAAGCTAAACACATTAACCATTGAATATAGATACAATCTACTTTCCTGATATGAACTTCAAGAATCGTAAAGATTGAAGAACAAATGATAATTGATTTGATACTCAAATTCGAATCTATTGAATATGAAAGGTAGTTATGTGATTTAATTATATGAATGATTGAAAGTATTACAAGAATTTGTTACAAGTTGAATAAATGATGAAATCAATGACAAAGGGGAATTTATACATAGATGAAATATGAACTACTTTTTCCTCCAAGAAAAATAAGCAGTTGGGAGTCACATGAAAGTAACGTGACCTGCAAAAGTTACGCGACCCCTTTCTTCGCACTTAGCTCATATCAATACTTCCCCTTTCAAAAAAATACTTGTCCTTAAGCATCTAAAGGAAATGAAGGAAAACATTCCTCACTGTGGAGTTCCTAAGTTGCATCATCACTAGTAACATTATACCATTGCACTAAAACAAACACCTCTACAACTGAACCCATTCTTCCCAACTTCCTATCTAGTATATTAATTGGTACACTAATCATCTTACCATTTGTATTACAATAGGGAAGTGAAAAAGTAGAATGAGGCACATGAATGTCTATACAAAATATTTATGTACTCGTACATACGGTGTGTTTATAGATCTAGAGGATCTATCAACCATACAACATGATACAATGTGCATGTATCGATAGTTGGATGTTGTATGTTGTGTGAAGTATAAGGCGTGATTGAAGTATTATCGGGAGATTGTAAAGTTAGGAACTCAATGTTGCAAGGTCATAACATCTTCGGATGTTAAAAGCCTTAGATGTTACAAGCCTTAGATGTTACAAGTCTTAGATGTTACAAGCTTCAGGTGTTGTGAGCTTTGGGCTCAAATTTCGATGCCACTAGAAGTAATGTACTAGATGTTGTGGACTTTGAGGTGTCCTTATAGGAACCTGATAAGATAAGAAAACTTTAGCATTGCCCCACAGACCCACCCGTGATCAAGCTCCGGCGTAAGAATAAGTATAGGATTGGAGCATAAGAAAATATGAGTGAGAGAGTGTAATAAATGCTCACATTCCATGCTTACCAAAAGGAACTTAAGAAAATGTGTATCAAAAGGAACTTAAGACTAAAGTGGCAGAGTAGTTATTCTCTATTACAAAAGGAACTTAAGACTAAATTGGTCAGTCTTAATTTGAAAATGTGTATTAAGAAACTATCATATCCATTTATCAAGAGCTTGTATCACTGTCAATAGTTCATTTTCATATATTAAGATGTCTTTAAGCCCATGATTTACTGTAATAAACCACTGGGTGGCCACCTTGTTGTAACGATGCCCCAATTCCACCAGGAGAAGCATGAGTTTCAATTACGAAGAGTTTTTTGAAATTTTGAAGCTGATACGAACGGCTAAGTTCTTATTAAGATGGCAAAAATAAAATACAAGATAGTGGCTACTTTCGAGATCTAGATGACCTCTCTATTTAATCTAATGACTTCCAAACTCCGCATACCAAAACCTGTAACCCTTATGCCCTATAAATAATACTTTAGTTTGGCCACCAAGCTAATCCATAAAAAGAAAACTAATAATAATAGAAACAACTCTTTTAATTCAGCCCCTACACTTATGAAAATTGCCTAAAAGTGTTGGATCGCATCATTACTCCTCTGCCAAAACACACACCTTGTCTTTCAAGGTGTGGCTTTTAAATTTCTTCTTAATCGATCTTTGTTCCAAGATCCCATCGTTTGACTTGAAATTCTGGTGCAACCTCCTCATCACTTCCATCATTGTCATCAACCAGCAGCACTTGTAATGTCTGACTTGGACACCGGTGACATGGGGCATATTTCTTATCACACCGATAACACAATACTTTAGCTTTCTTGGCTTTTAGTTCCGAACAGTTAATCTTCTAAAGTTCTCTCCTTTGAAAGTGGTTTGCCCTATTGTTGAACGGTGTGACCCACCGCCTGATAAGACGTTGTTAGAAGTCTTGTTCTCATCAATGATTAATGCTAATTCCATGATTTGACTCAATCCCATAGGTTTCTAAGTTTGAATCACCGTGCGTAACTCATGTTTTAACCCCTTTATGAAAATCCCCTCAAGTACCTCCTCCTGTAGATCAGGTAAGTAGCCATTCTTTCAAATAATGTCACATATTCGCGAGTCGTCCCCTGTTGACTAATAGAGAAAAACTGTTCATCCAAGTTACCGTATTGAGAGGATTGAAAATGGTGTAACAGACATCTTTTGAGCTCTTCCCAGCTGAAAAGGCTCCCGATTATTAGTCCATCAGAACCAAGACAGGGCAGACCCTTCCAAACTCAAGACCGCTGCACGAAGCCGTTCCCCATTATTAATCAAGCCTTGTACCTCAAAATATCTCTCTGCCTGGTATACCCAACCATACACATCTTCCCCGTCGAACAATGGCATTTTAAGTTTTCTGAATCGGTGATCAGAACCTGGATGCCATCCTTGTTCAAGTCCATGAATGGCGACGTGCGAGAATGCTCCCCCTACTTGTCCATACGTATTGCCCTGGTAATTCTGGAAAATCCGCCGTTGGTAAACGGTGGTTTTAAATTCCGATTGCCACTGTCATCTCCTGGTTGGTTCATCGAAAGTGGGAATCCCTGCGAATCAAACTGAAGGCCCGAAAAACTCGTATAAGTTGCTGATGGTTGAACCGAAAACGGCGATTAAGCATCGTGGTACCGGTTTTGGGCGATGACCGGTAGTGTTAAAGGGTTGTTGGGCGGTGTTTTGATGATAGCTTGGTGGGGCGGTAGTGTGGCGGGATAGGACAGTGGTGGCGGGTGGTTGTAGGGCTTTCAAGAGCTGCAACAACTCCGCAAATTTCTTATCAGCCTCTTCTTTATTCTTGTCAATCGATTCTTGCATCCGATCAAAGCGATTCAATGTTTCAACCTGATTAGCCAACGAATCTAATTTCCACAGGGCAGTAGGATAGAGTTTTGATACCAATTTGATACGAACGTCCGAATTCTTATTAAGATGGCAAAAATAAAATACAAGATAGTGTCTACTTTCGAGATGTAGGTGACCTCCCTATTTATCTAATAATTCCAAAATCCGCATACCAAAGCCTGTAACCCTAATGCCCTAAATAATACTTTAGCTTGGCCACCAAGCTAATCCATAAAAAGGAAACGAATAATAATAGAACCAACTTTTTTAATTCAGCCCCTACAGTTATGAAAATTGCCTAAAAGTGTTGAATCGTATTAGAAGTTTTAGTACTAGAGCCAACATCATAGCTTGTTTCAGTTTCTCAAATGATTCATGATACACAACAGGCCATACAAAACCAATCTTCTTAAGAAATTGATTTAATGGATTACTGATGTCAGGATAGACTTTCTGAAATCTTCAGTATTAGACATTCAAACCCAAGAACCCTCCAAATTTTTGTAGACTAGAAGAAATAAGCAAATCCCTCATAGCTTTTATCTTAGTCCAACCCATAGACACTCCCTCGCTAGTGATAACATGACCCAAATACTCAACCTTATCAAGTCCAAAAACACATTTGGACTGTTTGGAAAACAAAGTATGTATTATTAACACTTGAAATACCAACTCCCAATGTTGCACATGATCACTCATGGTTAGATAGTATACTAAATTAAAGAATACTTACACAAACTTCCTCAAATATGCCTTAAACATTGAATTAATAAGAGCTTGAAATGTTAAAGGAGCATTTCTGAGACCAAAAGGCATTACCAAAAACTCATAGCGTCCCTCATGAGCTTAAATGTTGGCTTTTCAATATCCGCAAGCTTCATTCTAGTTTGATAATATCCAGACCTAAAATCCAACTTAGAGAAGAATATTAAATACTACAATTCATCAATTAACTCCTCAATGACTAGAATAGGAAACTTGTCCCTAATGGTATTATTGTTCAACTGTTTGTAATCTATAAACATTCTCTAACTACCATCCTTCTTTTTTACAATCACAACTGGATATGAAAAAGGACTTTGACTGTTTCTAATAACTCGAGTATCAAGTAGCTCTTTAGCTATCACTTAAATTGCATCTTTTTGGGTAGGTGAATGTCTGTTTGGTCTTGTTTTGGTTGGCAGAGTACTCTCTTTCAAATGAAGTTTATGGTCAAAGCTTCTAACATGTGGTAAGCTAGTAGGAACAACATATACATCCCCATAATTATCAACCACTTGGAGAGATCTCTTTTGGAGATTATGATCATCAACGGAAGCAGTAATCATAGTGAAGTAGTTGGATATATACACAAAACCATGAAAGACAATTCAATTATGGGTGTTTGGATTTGCATATTACCCCCATGCATCCACTATAAAGTAGATTTTTGTGTGCCTCTAAGTACTACCTTCCTTCTATTATACCTAAACTCCTTCCCAAGGTCTTGGAAGCTACTCCCAATGTTGCCCAAAGTAGACAACCATTTGTCAAAAATTTCTCACCCTGCAAATGCCATGAGAACCCTTGACACATATACGTACTTATCAACTGATTCCTGCTACCGAAATCCACATGCAATAGACAATTACTCTTTGAGTGACACCCTAATCTCTTAGTAGTATTAAGATCCAAACACTTATGAGTACTTCTATAGTCAATCAAAATGTG
Organism: Chrysanthemum lavandulifolium; assembly: GCA_022545495.1. Classification (NCBI taxonomy): domain Eukaryota; kingdom Viridiplantae; phylum Streptophyta; class Magnoliopsida; order Asterales; family Asteraceae; genus Chrysanthemum; species Chrysanthemum lavandulifolium. Next base: position 222,821,058 of record CM040243.1, on the reverse strand, counting down.
TGGCTTATGTTTTCCTACTTGACCAGAGACTCTAATTGTTGGAAATATGTTAGTACCATTAACAGCAATTGTCTTTTAGGATAAGGATGTTCAAACTAGAACTTTGGCCCAAAAAATTACTGCAGTTTGAGTGAACCTATTGGAATAATTTGGTGTGGAAGCATAAGTGTTGGAAGTTAATCTGGGTGTAGGCAGAATTGGTGTACTTAATTTTCAGCTGCATTTATCTTGGCTTCTTGCAATTTTGACAAATGATACACCTCAACTAGTGTTTTATGATGAAACATTCTCATAGCTAATCACTTCAGTTTGTAAACCAACAATATAGAAGCTAATTTCCTGATCTTCGGGAAAGTACACTTCATTAATCAACTTATCATAAGCATTATGATAATCATCTATAGTGCCTATATGCCTTTCCTTCTTGATTTCAGCCAAACGATCATAATAAGCACTACCAAATATCTGTAAAATAGTTTCCCTATAAATGTTCGAACTTACATTTTCTCAAGTTATTCTAGTAAACTGCCTATGCCACATACTAGTCAACAAGGTCATGAACATAAAAAAAGTTGTGCCTTATTTGCAACATGTGTAGTATCAAAAATAAAGAATTGTTCACACCTATACTTCCATACTCTTACATCTTCACCCCCAAATTTTGAAAATTTAATCTTGGTCATTCTTATGAACTTTGGTGGTTGAACCCATCTACCTGTGCCTTCCCCATGTGGTCTAACTGCTTCCAAACTCCTATTCCCCATAGTACTCATTGAATCATTAACAGATGACCGTAACTCCACCTTCATTCCTTTCATTGTTGTTCTTACCATCTAATTGCTCATTAGGATATTGTTTTGTATATTAGCATCCATGATTATAGTGTATATTGTATTAGCTAGTATTGGTGACTAATTAGAGTTCACAACTCAATCTTAAAACTGAAAAGGAACTGAATATGAACCCTAATTTCAATTACAACACTAATTATGGTTGACTGTCGATTTGCAAACAGAGGATTTAAGCTCAAATGTGTTGTACGCGTAATCAAACCATAATTTTCTTGTAATGCTACCAAGAAACGATCAAGAATATCGTAATAAGTTGTCGGAATCGTAACGACTTCGCAGAAAAAAGTCGAATTTGACTGGAGAAGACAACGGAATATGATCAGAAAAGTTGCTGAGTTGCGGGATGGTAGCTCTAATACCAAATAATATAAAGTATTCAGCATATGCATCTTTACATATTTACTGTACGATCATACTTACTATGCTAATCAAGCTTCCATATGTCATACACGTCTATTGTTGGCTGAACTATATATAGTTCTTTCAATATCATTATAGTTCATTCAATAAAAATAATTACAACTCTTTGTTATGTGTGGCAGGTACAAGGGGATCACAAGATAGGCGGTGAAAAGTTGAAGGAACAAATGTGCTCTTTCTACCAAAATATATATGAAACTTTACTCTAATGGGGAGATAAAGATAATGATCATGAAAAGAATAAGAAAATTGATTCTCCAGTTTGCTTAGAGATTCAACATGAGGACAATTATTCTTTTATTTGGCCATTTTGTAATGCAATATAATGAGGATGTAAACAACAGGTCTTTGGCCTGGTGTAACTCGTGAATGTGTATGCCCTTCAATCATATGGTTTTGGGACAAATGTGTGGTTTAAATATACTGTTATGGGTGTATGAGTTTTCCTATTAAAATAATAGGATGAAGATGTATTTACTAAGTATCCCTAGCGTGTTTGATTGGGATCATGCTTGTTTTTCTTTGTCTAAATTATGTGATGTTAAAAATGTAAACCTTTTGTAAATTTTTTGTTACATACAAGTATTTCAATATAATATAAACTGTAATGTATATATGTTCCGGTTGAACTAGTTTCGGAATCCTGTGCATGCACAAGATTTTGAAATAAGTTAACTTTAATAAATATTTATGTTTATATATGTTATAATCCCATGCATACATGGGGTTAAATTTAATTTAATATCATAATTTTTAGACGTCCATGCATTACGTGGCTAGCTAGAAAGGTAACTCAGGCGAGCAAAAGGTTCAGTTTGGCTCGTTTTTCCAGGTTGGAAATCTTCAAGTACTTGAAAATAGATTACATCGGATTAGAATTAGGAGCTTCAAATTGAGAGTGAATATTCTAACTTTGAAAAATCTCTTTTGAAGTCCAGCACGGAATGCAAGAAAGACGCTTTGGTGTTTGATATCCCTTCCAAAACCAATATATTACCCGCAGAAAAACCTTGTACATCTCTTAATTTGTTTAGGTTTCAAAATACTCATTTTGTAACTCATTCATTTGTAGAACTCCAATCATTATGGTTATTGTTCAATGATGAATATTTGGGTTGCTCAAAATTTTTAATAGAATTCAAAAGCAAACAGAAGATTTTGCCTTATCAAAAGTTGGTTATAACTCACGTGTAGAAGTAGGCATTGAAGGTGATACAAAAAGAAATCTCGTCGAAGGTGAGTTTGATGGAAAATCCGACAAAGCAATTGAGGTTGTTGTTGAGGCGAAGTTTTCAACCTTTAGGCAGTGTACCTAATTGTTAGAGTAGTATACGAAATTACCCATAGGAAGTTTGACTATAGGGAATAGTGAAGAGGAAATGAAGGCGGCTTCCTAATGTCCTAATGGGTTGATGTGTTTCAAAAGCTATAAATTTATAGTACTATAGATACCGATTTTAGGACTAAAACACACAGAAAAAGTATACCCTTTCAAATGTAGTAAAACCTTGGTAAGACCAGGTTGTTCACAAGGACTTTGTTTTGTTCTTAGTCATAGAAAGGTCTTTGGTTAAAACGGATCAAGGATGGTGATTTAAGCAATTTAGCAAGCAAGGGCAAATTGATAAATATTGGTGTTTTCAATGGTAGAAGATATGTTCGCTTGGATTACTTGAAATGATAGAGCAAGTTATAGTTATGATGATGGTGATGAAACTGTTATAAACACAAGATCTAGTTTTGCCCAATCCTTGACAATGATTCACAAGTATGAACTTTTCGTCAAAATTGTATTTCCTACAAATTATGCATTAGTCACAACCAAACAATTCAAGACTTATATTTGCTCCAAAAAGACAATCAGGTTCGTTAATTACCAGTATAGTATTGGCAATCACAGATGTGTTTAGTTGTTTATCAAATTACCAAAGGGCGATTATTAATAGACAAACACCTTCAAATGACTCTAAACTAGTTGATTCTTTCGACCTATCCGAACTAGCATAACCACTCAAATAAGATAAACAAACATAGAAAACACATGCACAATCGGATCTTGACATAAGCATGAGATTTTAATAGCATCGATCATAACCAAACACTAATTATCATAGCAACATCATCTAAACAAACATAAAAGACTTTAGTCTAACATGGAAAATGACTTCACAATTACATTAGGTAAATATTAAGTTAAGTAATCTTACACCTTGTATGTTTGGATACAAAGATTGCACAAGTGTCACTAGCAACCCAATACCAATTTCAAATACTACCCAAGTTTTTAAACCAAGCTCTTTCCTATGATTCTTCTTCTGTAAAATGGATGTTCCTACTGGAAAAAGTGAGAGAAAAACGTAGCCTCCAAGTTGGGTGATGATGATATATTATTATGAGGTGAAAAATAAAAGCAGCAACGCGATTTTGAACAATAGATATGCATACGAATTTTGAAAACGACCATTGTCGCATATATTTTCAATTTAGACGATGTACATTGATATGACCGGTAACTAACAAGTTACCGGTCACAACTTTCAAAAATAGCGAAATGGTCCGTGACTTGCGTTGACTTTCACAGTCATCCCTGACTTTATTTTCGGTTAAAAGTTTGATAATGGTCCTTATGGTCATTAACTTCGATTTAGTCCGTTTTCGTTTCATCCGTTTTGTCGGTTTTCTTCGTTTTGTCCGTTTTCTTACGCTTTTATCGGGTTTCATCCGTTTTGCCCTTTATTACATTTTAGCGTTTTATCCGTTTTCTTACGTTTTATCTGCTTTCGCTTTTGCTGTTTTCAACGGTTGTTTTACGTTTGTTCGTTTTAACGTTTTATCGGCTTTAATTGCTTTTGTCCGTTTTCACGTTTTGTCCGTTTTTCTTACGTTTACGTACTATTTCAACATGTTGAAAAATTTTCCATAAAGAAAAAAATTCGGAAAAAAATTTCCAAAAAAATTTAGAATTTTTCATAATTTGAAAAATAATTAGGAAAAAAATTTCGAAAAATTTTTGAAAAAACTAAAAATGTAAGTAAAAATTTCAAAAAAAATTGAATAAAAAATATTTTCAAATAATTTTTTAAAAAATATTTTTAATATATATATATTTTTTAAATCTTAAAAAAATTTGAAATTTTTTTCGAATATATTTTAAAAAATTTTCGAATATATTTTAAAATTTTTTTTTCAAAATCTGAAAGTTAAAAAAATTTCAAAATTTTTTTAAGATTTTAAAAAAATATATATTCGAAAATATTTAAAAAAAATTATTTGAAAAATATTTTTTATTCAATTTTTTTTTGAAATTTTTACTTACATTTTTAGTTTTTTTTCAAATTTTTTTCGGAAAATTTTTTCCTATTTATTTTTCAAAATTGCGAAAAAATTCCAAATTTTTTTGGAAAATTTTTTCCTAATTTTTTTTCTTTATGGAAAATTTTTCAACATGTTGAAATAGTACAAAACGTATGAAGAACGGACAAAACGTAAGAAAACGGACAAAACGAATTAAAACCGATAAAAACGCATTTAAAACGAACAAAACGTAAAACAATGATGAAAACAGTAAAACGAAGAAAATGACAAAACGAAAAACGGATAAAACGGACAAAATGTAATAAAAGGGCCAAAACGGATGAAACCGATAAAACGTAAGAAAACGGACAAAACGTAAGAAAACTTACAAAACGGATGAAAACGGACTAAATCGAAAGTTAATGACCATAAGGACCATTATCAAACTTTTTAACCGAAAATAAAGTCAAGGGATGACCGTGAAAGTCAACGCAAGTCACGTGGACCATTTCGCTATTTTGAAAGTTGTGACCGGTAACTTGTTAGTTACCGGTCATATTATGTATATTGTTCTAAATTTGAAAATATATTGCGTATAATGGTCGCTTTTCAAAATTGCATACATCGTTGTTCGAAAAATCACGCATGCTGTTTTTAGCTTTCACCCTTATTATGAGAGATAAGGAAGCTATTAATAAGCAAAAACGATAAGACACTGAATTTTGGCGCACTTCACTTTCAAAATCGGCGTACTTCTCTTTAGGATTGGGGCCTAAGTTTCATTATTGCATAGAAGTCTCGCACACTTAGGATGTAAAATCGTGTATGATCAATGTATGAATCGGGTTTTAATTTTAATAAACTATAAGTGCCGCAATTACACTAACATTAATGGGTAGTGTACCCAGTCATGTATAGAATAGTAGTTGTATGTCTAAGTGTCGAACCCTTGGTGAGCAGTGTGAAACTAGTTGTTGTACAATCAACCATTTGGTTCTTTTGGAGGTTTCGGAATGAGATGACCGTCTCACTTAAACGTCCCACAAAAGATCATATCTTTAACGACATCAAGCTTGCATCTTTTAACTGGATCTCTTGTAGGGCTAGAAAGGCTAGCTTAAATTGGAGTGTTTGGTTCAATAACCCACGTACTGCTCTATGTAACTAATCTTTGTATATTTGTGCCCCTAGCGTCTTGCTAGGTTGCACCTTTCTTTTAATCTGTATAATATATCACTGCTGTTCAAAAAAAAGTTGTTTAACCAAAACTCTCATGTAATTAAAAATGGGGGGCGTTTGAGTTCCGGGCAAACGTAGTGATTGACAAATTAAATAAAATGACAAAGATAATAAAGGCAAAAGTTCAATATAGATCTTAAATTTACCATAGATCCAATGAATCAATAATAGACATTCATTTTTTTTAGAGTTAATTGCATTTTTGGTCCTTTTGGTATGACCAAATTGCAGATTTGGTCCCTAAAACTTTGAAAGTGCATTGGACGTCCCCATTTTGAAGTTTTCGTTGCATTTTTGGTCCCTTGGGCCCAGATGACGTTAAAGTTTCAGGGACCAAATTTGCAATTTGGCCATACCACAAGGACCAAGTCTGCAATTTGGTTATACCACAGGGACCAAAAATGCAACGAAAACTTCAAATTGAGGACGTACAGTGCACTTTCAAAGTTTTAGGGACCAAATACGCAATTTGACCATACCACGGCGACCAGAAATGCAATTAACTCTTTTTTTAAAAAAATAAACTTTCACCCTTTTTTTAAAAATTAAATATCTCGCAAACCGTTAATTGTTACGCGATAAAAATCATACCATTGCGACGAGAATTAAATTATCTTTCTATAGAAATGCACTACCATATATTTTTAACAATTTTTTTTTCAAAATTTCGGCCTAGAAAAATCATATATGATTTGTGAAAATCAAATATGATTCGATTTTTACAAATCATATATGATTTGTAAAAATCATATATGATTTGTAAAAATCATATATGATTTGAAATCATATATGATTCGATTTTTAAAAATCATATATGATTTTTCTGAGCGGAATTTTTGAAAAAAAAAATTGTCGAAAATATAGAAAAGTGCATATTAATAGAAAGATAATTTAATTATTGTCGCGATGGTGTATTTTTTATAGTTTGAAGATTTACCGTTTGCAAAATATGTTGTTTTCAAAAAAAATGTGAAAAATGGTTTTTTATTAACTTTGATTAAAAATGCATTGCTAAGATTGGTTTATTGGATCTATGATAAATACGATATCTATATTGATCTTAACTCAGATAATAAATGACAAGAAATAAAATTAAAATAATAAGCAATAGAGAGAAAGTCGTAGTTTTTCATTCACTTATGTTAAAAGATAATTTAATTCTTGTCGCGATGGTGTATTTTTATAGTTTAAAGATTTACCGTTTACGAAGATATGTTGTTTTCAAAACAATGTGAAAATTGGTTTTTATTAACTTTGATTAAAAATGCATGGCTAAGACGGTTTATTGGATCACAGAATACGATATCTATATTGATCTCAACTCAGATAATAAATGACAAGAAATAAAATTAAATTAATAAGCAATAGAGAGAAAGTCGTAGTTTTTCATTCACTTATGTTCTAAACATGATTCGACTAGTGCAATGTTTAACAACTATATGTTCTAAACATGATTCGACTAGTGAAATGTTTGACAACTACATAGTTGGTACTTCTAAAGTAATCTAGAGTTCATTTTAATCCCTAAAATCTATAGCTATGTTTTGATCCCTAAAATCAAGCTTAATATGTCATTAATCTAGAGAAACAAATAGGGTGCACACACATTGTTTAGAGAGGAAAGGTGAGAAACAACAATGAAAGTCTCGTGAGATTTAGATATGATGTCACACGTCACATTGTGTGAGGTGATGGGTATTTATACCCAAAGTGCATACGAGTCTCGTGACCTATTAGCTTGTCACGAGACTAGGACCAAACATGTAAAGAACTAACATAAACCTCGTATCCCATACCTTATACTATTACAATATTACATATAAGACCCTACATAATGACTCACACTTTTCTTGTCCTAACAATCTCCCCTTTAGGGTAGATCATCCGGTTTTCTCCGATATGGGTAGTTTCCTGAATAAATTCGAGCTCCAATGTATTGTTTGATGTGCTTCCATGACTCAAAGTTTCAGCCTCTTCTAGTCTTCTTAATCATTTGCACAACTCTTCCATGCATGTAACAACTACTGCTCTTCATCCAAATTTATCTATTCTATGGAAGTGTTTGCTCAACATACTCTCAACCCTTTCCGGTACACATTTTACTGTCCTTGTGCTAAATTTCTCTAGTTCATACATCCACATAAACCTCTTTTGTCTCATTTCTGTCACATATACAATACCGAACTTCGGCCTTTCTATACATGACCATGACTTGATATTCTGAATGCCTGGGCATACAAGTTTGGGAGCTATAAGGTTTACCTTCCTATGAAAACTCTTTACCGCCATCAAAAAGTCCTCCACATGTATAACGATCACTTTTGACCTCATAAAAATCTTTAATGATTCCACGATGTCTTGATTAATGTTGTTCTTGTTCTAGAAGTTTATTCGTCTGTGATACATGCCTTCAATAGCATGAGGATGAAAGTTTTCATAATCTACTTCAGATAATCGATAGTTTAGGTTGTCAGCTCATCGCACATAATAGTCAATGAACCAATGATTCTTGAATCCAGAGACGGAGCCAGTGGGGGGCTGGCGGGTGCTCAGCCCCCCAACCGGCCAAACTTACCTTTGTAGTCTGATTTTCCGGTATGCGTTTATGTTTTTTGATTTTCCGGTATGCGTTTATGATTTCCGGTCTGAACAGGATATGGCTTCTTTCTTTTTGATGGGGAAGACAACTAACAAGCAGATACGTAGTATTTGTTTATTTGTGGGCTCAAGGAAATTTTGTTTTATTATTAAACCTTACTAGTAGGGTACCCATACGATGCGGCTACGGGTACCATGTGACTAAATTTCGGCGAATAAATGTTACTCCCTCCGTCCCAAATTATAAGTCCACTTTCATTTTGCACAAAGTTTAATAAATTCCCACTAACTACTCTACTAACCAATCAAATATCATTTCTCTCCACTAAAATCTCTTTTGATTGGTTGGGATATAAAATGGACAAATATTTTTGGACAACAAAAAATAGCAATATGGACTTATAATATGGGACGGAGGGAGTATTTTGTTTTGGGCTGCTGGATTTCAGAGTGATAATTGTGCTTAGGGATCAGCACGGTACCAGAATGGTACCGAACCTGTACCTAATTGATGGTACCGAACCTGTACCGAATTGATGGTACCGATTTTCTCCCGAGCATGAAATTGAGTACCGGTACCGTACCGAACGAGATTCGGGTATCGGATCCGGTACCGGTACTCGGTACCGGGAAATCAGTACCGATACGGTTCTTCCCGTTTTTTGTTAAACCAAAAAGGATTTCAAGAAAATGCAACAAAAAATAGGAAAAAACATGCATTTTCAAGTGATTTCAAGACGTCTCACACAACGCAACCAACACTTAGATAAATACATCAACAAGATATTCGTAACATACAAACGTTCCAAAACTTACAAAATAGGTTCGGATTTAATTTTTGTGAGCAGTTATGAAGGATCCATAGTTGCCATAATAAGTTTTTCGAACGTTCTGTTTCTTTCCATATGTTTTACATGACTATTGTTTGACATGGAACGGATCAAATGGGTGTTTGGATAAGTTATTTAATTAAAAAATATGACTACTCAATTTTCGGGATTTTTTTCGGTACTTCCCGTTTTGGTACCGGTACCATTTTAGTGGTACCGAATTTTTTTTGGCTTAATTCATGGTGCCGGTACCGTATCGTGTATTGAGAGTCGGTACCGTTTCAGTTCCGGTTCAGTACCGGGATTTGGGTCCAAATGCTCATCCCTAATTGTGCTACATGCATGTGTACATTGTGCTTAGAGAATTGTATTCATTGGTGAAGGGGTGTATTAATTGTATGTAAGAAATAGTTTTTTAAGATGAGAATGATTTGGGTTTTACATACTTGTAAATTATGTTTGATGACTTGTATTTGCTTAAAATTCTATTTATGGTGGTCTTAAAACAATTAATAAGAGAGAGGGTCTTAAACCCTTTATAAGTAGTATAGATTAAGATGTAAAAATTTAGTTTGACCCCTTTAACATTTAATAATTGACAAAGTTAACCCCATTTTAATATGTTGCTCAAAATGTTTGGTTGGAGACAAAACAAAACTTTTAATTTCTAAAGCAGGAGTATTTGTTATCCTATTTGTTAATTTCTTGATGTTAAAAAAAATAAGATGCGCAAAACGAAATGTACAAGTTTCTTATTGCAATTGTAACAACAAAATCGAATGAAACTTGGCCCTTTTATGAATACTCATAATTTTGACGATCTATTATTCGTGTGTTACTATCATGCAGTAAAAAATTTTGGCCCCCCTTAACTTAGATTCCTGGCTCCGTCTCTGCTTGAATCGATCTGAGTTGACATCAATGTAGTGCATTATCTTGTAACATAAGTAAACTACATGAAGAGGTTTAGCTTTTCTTTGATGATACTTGAAGAAATTTCTAGAAGCTTCATCCAAGTGAGTGATTCCCATATATGCATCTCTATTGTATTTCAGTCGTGACAACTCTAACTTAACGAACTTTTTAGCATATATCCCTTCTTATAGAAACTTGTGAGGATATTCCTTAATAAAGGAAGTCTTTCGGTAGATGGATGGTATTTATGTTGGTACAAGTCGTAGTTTTAAAATGATTTAGGTTCTAGAAATGGTTGTTGAGTTTTGGTTTAGGATTACTTGTGTGAACGTTATTCTTTGGTCTGAGATTATCTCTAGCGATGATCGGGTCAAAGTGCTCTAGTTGAAGTTGTTCCCACGAGAATGAAAACTTCATCATGTTGGCTAGTTGTTACTTGTTGTAGTTTTTGTCGAGTGTTTGTTGTATGTTTATTGTGTAAAAAACCATGTCATACACATTTTTGACCTTAACCTCTAGCAAAGCATCGTGTTCTTATCCATCTTCATTTTCCACGTAACCGCAACAAAGGCATATGAAAACGGTGTAGATACTCCCTCGGGCTTTTCAGCCGTTGGTTTCTCCACTTGTACATACATATCCACATACCGTATCTCATCCTTATCCTGACTGACACCTTGTACCTTTGCTTCACCCCTTTCCTTAATTCTCGAGTCAGCCGCAATGTCTTCATCATCCATACCCAATCCTTATCCAATTTTGCTTCACCAAACCAATGCATCCATGTCTTCTGCTTCAACTGGCTTTGATGACCTGGACGGATTCTCTGATTGTTTTGGTGATGTTGAAGGTTGTATTGGTGTTGTCCAAGTTCCTGTTGGTGATTTGGTCTTCAATCTCTTAGGGCCTTTCTCCTCTCAAGATCTTCATGATCTCGATCATCCTGACCGCTCAAGATTGAGTCCGACAGTTTTCCTCCAAGGAAGTAACTCTGTCACTAAGCTCAGAAATAGCTTTTGCGACTCGGGAAGTCGTGTTGCCCTTTGACTCCCATAGAGCTCTAAGTTATTCCATGATAACGCTTTTGATTGTGGATTGAGACGGGTTACCTAGGGTTGATTTGAATAGATGTGGATCTGTTTTCTGAGTGTTAGATGTTCAAGAAATTACATTATCATCAAGGCCTTTAAATCTTCCAATATTGAGCCTTGATGCCTCTGCGATGGTCCATCAACATCTGTTATATGTCTTGAGGATGAATAATGAAAGGTTCAATGTGTAAAGTACAATTGGGGATTTAGCAAGGTTGGGTATTTAAAAGACCAAAATCCCAAAGAAGATACTATAGGGATTTTGGCGCGTTGTTGTCGCTCCGACAAGCCATCAACACGCCAGCCTCGGTAATTATTTTCTCAACTTGGGATTTTGGCCTATAAATATCCACCCTTGGCTCTTTTATTCATCACCCCTTGCCATTAATTCTTTCTCTCTAATTTCTTTTCTCTCTACCTTCTAATTATATCTTGTGTTCTTAATCTTTCACTTATCATCTTTGGAAGAACACATCACTTTGCAAGGGAAGAATCACAAGAACCTAATCCACTCTTGTGATTGTGTCGAGGGTCTTCTTCTATACTTTTTCTATTACAATCGAGTCTCTAGGTTATATTAGGGCTTGATTGAACAATCAAACATTTATTCATTCGATTTGGTTGTAAGTAAAGTCGTGTGTCTTGGTGACCAAGCCTAGATCATTGGAGATCTAGTTGTGGTTTGATACTTCCGGTGGGAAGTCTTTGTAGGAATTCGAATCACGAGATTCTTTTGGGTGGTTTCCGAGAGCAGAATACCGTTGGGAGTAACTCTTCTTCGTGAGCGTCGATCTTAGTGCATATCGATGGAGTGAAGTTGTAACGGTTTGTAGTCGACCGAAAGGATTATACTTAGTGAATAGTATCATGTCGTGGACTCGCAACTGGACGTACGGATGGTATAAACCCCTCATCCCGAACCAGTATATATCGTGGTGTCTCTTTACTTGCTTTATATACTTTGGTTGTGATTGTGATTGTGATTGTTGTATTTTTTGTATTACCACAAGTTGATTTTTTATGCTTGAAGTCTTTAAACTTTGAAGAACCTGAAAAGACCGTATTCACCCCCCCCCCCCCTTATACGGTTCTACAAAGTTGTTTGTAAGTATCTTAATTAATACAAGCTCACCTTTTCAACAAAAAGAAAATCTAAATAAGAATCATGGGCTTCATTCTTTTTGGAAAACAAACAAGATTTGACGTTTTTCCATCGACTAAAAATTCAACAACAGGTACATCAGCTGAAGATTCCGAAGAAACGGAGGAGGATGACGCTTTCTTTTTAGCTCTGTCCCTGTCCGTTGGTCGAACTTCCTGAACCTCTTCCTCTTCTAAATCGTCCACTTCGTCGTTGAGATTAAAACCACCATGTGTTGAGTCCGATGTGGCGTCTTGTGGGTTGAAAATGAATGGATGGTGAGTGACCGGTTAAACGAAATTTGGAATCTTGTGTTGGAATGTTTTGTTGCCGTTGGTTTTGGTGTTTTGGTTTTGCGAGTTTTTTGAGATATTTTTTAAGTTGGAGAAGAGTAGAGTATATAATTTAATAATGGGTTTGAAAGTATGTATTAATGAAGAATTATTAGGGTATTTATAGGGCAAGTTTATTTAAATTTTTTTTTAAATATATTAATTGTTCTTTTGTATGCACTAAGCACTTATATTACGTAGAAATAACCAATGTAGGATTGTGCGATTGCTAATACATTGTTTTATACATTTGTTTAATATAGTTATGTCAAGTGTATTGAAGTTTTTTGTATGCACTTATATAGTTGTATATTTATGTTTCGCTTCAATGAGATGAAAATAGCATAATCGTAAGTTTGGCACAAGAAACCATATGTCCAATGCGACTTTACGCTTTTGCATAACGTCGATTACCGGTTCCTAATAATCTTATTGTCATCATAGCCACATATGGTTCGCGCGCCTCAGGTTCACGACAACATGTGGTGACAATAGGCTTTTCATCACTCGCACGCCAGTGTTAGTAACGCCTCTTTCCGTTTTAATGAATTCAACATACATGTTACAAGAGTGTTTCATTTAGTTAGTAGAATTGTCAAACAAACAAGGCTTGCTGTTTGTGTAGGTGCACCAGAATCTCATCCCGATAGTGCAACATCAATTGATCCAAAACCTACAGTCAGTCAATGCACAAGGGCTATGGAGGGGGACGCTGTTCAGAGATCCACACCTGTTGTTGCGCGCACAGGTTAGTGCAATAACCATTTGATGCATGTTTTCCGATTCCTTACTAATTCTGTTTACCAACCCATTGTAAAATATCATGTGACAAATTTATAATCTAAAATGTAGATGCTAAGCTATTTGCAAAATGGTGAATGCAGGCGTTCCAAGAGCATGTCGTGCACCTCCGATAAGAACAGGTGCGCCGGCAAGATGAGTGCCACATTTTAGTTATCCGATTTATAATAGTACAAGAATAATAGAAGGTGTTGGAGGACATGCTGTAACAAATGTATGTGGCAATTATGAAAACATCTTAAATGGTTTGTAACCATGTTTAAACTCTTTGTACATAACATGATAACAACACTTGATACAAGAAAAATGCTTCACGAGATGATCAAGATTGTAAAGAAAAAGGTATATTCAGAATCCTTATTTGTGAGAATCTTGAATTTGCATAAACATGTTTCGAGAATAAATAATAAATTGGCTTTTTGTAGTCACATATGCGTGTGAGGGAGAAAATCTTGGCACTTATAGATTACTGGAAAGAAGCAGTTTGGTGGTCGAGGAGGAAGAATGACGGTTTAATATCATCGCGCTTTTGAAGAACTAAGGGTAAGTATATGATAAGCAAACTTTAATTTCTTGGTTTTTATATGATTGTTTTCAAAAGGCATTGAACAAGAAACATGCACGCCTTAACAGAATGCAAGGAACCGAAGTTGTGACAGAACGGGTAGGTGTACTACCATCATATTGGCACATTTTGTAAATAGTTAACTTTTCGTAAATAGTTGATGCAAAAATTTGATTTCAGCCAGTTGTATTGTTTTTTTTAATAATTATTTACATGACATTACTTACAGAATTTCAAGCATGGACTTAGTATTCTATTAATCGTAGAAGAAGCGATAAGTAAAAGCTTATTTGAAACATAATTTTTGCTCGAAGGAAAACAGTAGGTTCAGCGAATACGTGAAGGATATGATATAGACTGAAAATTTGTTTGGAACGAATGATTTTTCTCTATAATTTGGTCTCATTAAGCAATAATAATGACATAACTTTGTCACCTTTTGTTTTAACTTTACTATTTTATGTTGTCGTAGGATCAAGATGCAACAATGTGCAATTCTGACAACGCCTTATGAGTTATTATCCAAGATTCTTAGGATGTTTTATATGAGTCCTGCAAATCGATGGACATAAAGTCGCAATAGCAATATGATTCCATTTAAGTGCTTTACACAACCTTGACTGCTTTTATTTGTTTGTAAAAAGTGGGTGATTATTGTATAAATCAAACAAGAATTGCAGGTAATATTATTATCCATGATAAATGTTATTAGTGCAACATTCTTCAATCATCAATGCCGTAACTTTTTAATCATCCGTTACTGATAGGGCAAAAGTGATACCACCTACAGGAGACTGGTGGGACTTTGATGATGTGAAAGATCGTTGGGCTTCTGGTTAAGAATCAGACGAAGATCCAGAAAATGATGATGCTAATGAAGAAGGTATATCACTATTCCAGTATATGTATATGAATTCTTAGATACTATATAATCTAACAGAAAGTAGTCCAACGTAATGGTCTTCAAATTTATATTTGGTGCACAGGGGTTACAATAGATATTAGCAAATGGATGGCCAGGTAACGGTTAATACGGGTTTTGGTAGAAACAAGGTTTTTTTAGTGCGTGTCAGTATGAGTTGATAGAGGTTAACCCACAGACAAATACATTTTTCTCATTTTAAGACTTAATGTGTTAAATATAAATGTTACAGCTATAATGTTACAGTAACAATTGAATGTTACAGCTATAATGCTACAGCTATAAGGTCCCCCACCAACCAGTTTTATGGCTCTTTCTTTGGTTTTTGATTTGACCTAGTAGAGATTATAACCCAAATAAGCCCACCATATGTAAAAGGGTGGATATTGCCTGCTACTGTTTATACTTAGAGTGTTAGTTGACAGTATTCGAGTATTTCTCAATGTGCTAACCTGATGATATTTATCTTTCAGAGCCTACTGTCGAATAGAATAACGAGACGCATGAGGTTTCTAAAAGGTTAATGATATGTCACAGCTCCGTGAATCAAACAGCACGACTACTATAAAATTCCGCCCTCATTGTGGCGAGGTATGTATTGCATCCCCTTTACCTCTTGAATTAATGTGTTGTCGATATGTTGTAGCACCAAAATGATTTAGTGATAAATATAGAGTGTAGTAGTTTGTGTTACTTATCTCAAGAAATGGTTGAATGGTGAACCCTTTTGTTCATCCAGTTACAAGTTTGATACTTTTTATAATTTATTGCAGAGATTACAAGGCAAGTGCATAATGAATGATAAATAATTAATATGCCTCATCTTTATAGCATCTTTTATCATTGTCCTACTGTTGGTGAATTTGGAAATGAAAGGATATTACTGGAACAATGGACATACTTCAGATAGTACAGGTAACACTCAGCTTCACAGATAATTTTATTAGAGCTAGCGAAGCAGTAAATCGAGTTTGGAGCATTGTAGTTGTTGCACCAAGGAAGGGAGCGAGATCGGTGGAGCGATGAAAGTATTACAGACAATAATAGATATAACACTTGCTTTTTTGATAATTTTAGTAGAGCTACCAACAACCTATACGGGCGGGTCACACAATGTTATAACGAGACAATATGGGTAAGGTTACTTCAAAATTGAAAACTCAGTTTCTTTAATTTTTTAAATATATTTGTAAGGTATCATTGCAATTATTTTCAGGTGAGAGTATATATGGGTGACGGATGACATATGGATTTTAGCCATGTTCATTTTGATAAGTTCTCGCCACGGATTTCAACCCAAAGGTTAGTTATGGAGCCAATTATGAAAAGCTATTTATATATGCAAACAATATCATTATTTAACATCCTCCTTTCGCTACGAAATATATGCAAACAATATTTATAAGTCATGCCATGCCATTGGTAAGCTTTCAAATCTATATATATATATATATATATATATATATATATATATATATATATATATATATATATATATATATATATATATATATATATATATATATATATATATATATATATATATATTTTTTATTTAATAAATGACCAAACAGCCAATTTTGTAGTCGTTGGGCTGTTTTCTTTTTTCACGCGTCTGGGGTGGGGTGAAGGGGGTTTGTAATGGAGAGGATGCGTCCTCTTTATAAGGTGATCAAGCATTGCGATCATCCATTAAGGAAGATCAATAAAAAACATTCTTACTCTACACCCAATTGGAAGTCAACACATTGAATGCGTCATTTTGACATTTAAAAGATGTGTCACGTCACTCAAAATAGAAAACCATATGTTATAATTTCAAGTTGTAGTATTCGCATGGTAAAATACTCCGTAGCTTTAAAGCCAAATCTTCACCAAACTATATGATACGTACTTGTAGTAAGTTATTTATTTTATATGTTTTTTTTTATCCAAATGTAATCAAGGATGATACGTTAAATTCGTAAACTTGAATCACAAGTTACCTTTTATGAGGGTTTTTTGTTCATCGTGTGACTCTTCGATTTAGAGTATGTTTGACCAAAGTAATGAAACTGGAGATGTAGTTGTAGAGGGAGATGGAGCAGAACAAAAATAGAGATTATTTTTATAAACTACATGAAGTAGCATTTGATTTTAAAAGATTAAGAAATACCATTTTTCTAAAATCTATGATAATTTTGTTTGCCAAACATGCCGGATTGCCGGTTGAAGCAAGGTTGATCTAGTCGTCATGAAATAGTTTTCATTTCATGTAGAAGTTTAATCAGTGTTGAGTTGTTACATTTAAAACAATTAACATGTACTAGGTCTTATTGTATGAATATTTAGCAATTTTATATCGGAACTAATTGAGTTCTTGAATTGTTCCCGTCTTAAAAGCCAAGACTCAAACAAGAACTACACCTGTTAAAGTCTCATGTCATATTCCCCCAAACAACCATTTTCCTTTTTGTTTTGTCTCTAACGTCAACATAAAATAACTTCCATAAAATGAGTAAATATCAGAATTAGTATCTAGGGCGCCCTAGTATCTAATCTTGAGTAAGAGATTAAAATCAAAATTATTTAAAGATCAAATAAACTAATCATAATCACTCATTTTTTCATTAAAATAAATAAATAAACTCAATTTCTAACTCTTTTTTTAAAATAAAATATCTTACAAATGATAAATCGTCAAGTGAAAAAAATATACCATCACGACGAGTATTTTTTATCTTTCAGTATACGGACACTTCAATATATTTTCGACGAATTTCTTTTTTTGTTTTTTTGTTTTTTTCAATTACGTCTGGAAAAATCACATGCGATTTGTATTTGTATCACAAATCACATGTGATTTCATAAAAAGCTAATTACTTATCTAGATCAAAAATATACCCCATTAACCACTCTATACCGTTTCTTCATGATTTACGAAAATGAACTTATGAAAGTGACTATTCATCCATATCCACACACGTATTCTCCGTTTCCTCTCTCAGATCTCGCAATCCAATGTAACTTGCCTCATCTAAGTTAAAGGGGATTAAAGATGTTCCTAGATATAGAAACAAAACACAAACTATCAAACACACACTAATATATTGTTTAGTGACTATGCAATAATCAATCACCCAACAAAACAAAGATAAAACTCACACCATCATCACCAAACACACACTACTAGTCCTCCAAATAACAGATCCCTATTTGTAAATGGCGACACAGGAATCATCATCGTCAACAGATGAAGGGAAAAGCTTCTAGAGCAATAGATTCAGGATAGTGAAGAGCTACACGCCTTTCATCCGACATGACTCTCCTCTCCCACCCCAGCCCCTCGCCCAATATATTTCCCTCGCCTCAGCCCTTCGCCCAACAGCCCGCCCAGCTATCGCCCCTCGCCCAATATATTTTCCCTCGCCTTAGCCCCTCGCCCCACAGCTCGCCCAACTATCGCTCAACAGCTCGCCTGACAGCTCGCCCAGCACACGCCCCGACTCGCCCAGCACTCGCTCGACTTCTAAACTCGCGTATCATCGCCCAGCATTCACCTACATCGAAAACAAGACACATGTATGGTTAAAAAGTTATCTTCTAATGAATCTAACATATGATATTTCAAAGTCCATTATGGAAAAAATATATATATAGGCGTGGTCCAAATTCGTAATATAGTACACGAAACGGGTCATTTAAAAAAAATCTTTTTCAGACGTACCTGAAAGAAGAAAAACGAAAAAAAAATCTTCGAAAGTATATCGAAATGTCTGTCTATAGAAAAATGATTTAATTCTCGTCACGATGGTATGATTCGTTTTGCGTAACGATTAACGGTTTGCGAGATATTTAATTTTTAAAAAAAGGGTGAAAGTTTTTTTTTTTTTTTATCAAAAAATGGATGGTTATAATTGGTTCATTGGATCTTTAAAAAAAATTTGATCTACATTGAACTTTTCTCATCTTATCTTTTTATTCTTTAAGCAAATAACACATTTACCTTTTTTTTACATATGATTTAGTGGCATAAGAATTCTCATTATAATAACTAAAACGTAAGAAGTTTCAACGTGCTATGAGTAAACAATCTTGAAGTGACGTCGGTAACCTACAAAAAATGAAAGGATTTACTCAATTTGAGTATGTAGTCGCGGGTTCAAATCCATGGATATGATTAGTATGTAGGCTAAATGTTGAAAACTATGGTTATCAAAAATAAATAAATAGCGAGATATATATCAAAGCGAGGTGGAAACCCTCACGCATTACGGTGAGTTTCGTTGCCTTTGCTCTTGTTGTTTCACGATCCATGAGGGTTTATTCCAACAAATTGCTACAAAAACCGTAAACAAAAACCCGTTAACCACCTGCGAGAATTCATTTCATAACACGAAAAGAGATGCATATTATCAGTATGTGAACCCAATACTGCATGTTTAAATTAAGGTCACGGTTTATGTAAAACTTTTTCCTTACCGTAAGCATAAACATCCACCAACCATGGTAACACACACTCGATTAACCTCAAAGGCATCACACACAAGCTTTGGTATAGAAGTTCATGCTGTCTTTTGGGACTAAAATGCTTGCGTGCAAGAGGGAGAACCTACAAATGTACCTTACATCTTTAGCGGCCTTATGGCATAATTTAAAACACAAAAATTCTCACAGAAACTTAATAATGCACCTGAAGTTCTTCATTTTTGAAGTGCTTGTCAATGATAGCCATGATATGATCGACATGCGAGCACAACTTGGAAAAAAATTCTGATGAAGATGAGTTTGCTCCATCATTTTCAATACTTTCAATCAGGCATATGAACTTTTCAAATTCACTCTCTTCTTCTGCATGCTCCTGAGCGAATGATAGCTCGGCATCTACAGCAGGAAATATGACTTTATCTTCTGCAATATTGCGCCTAAAGTGTGAATAAAGAGTATCAAAAGCCTTGAATACATGTCAAATCTAGAGCACTCTAACTTTGTAAAATAACTACGTTACTGTACCTATGGAATATGCAAATTTCAGCAATGAATTGCAGCCTCTTATTAAAAGCAGATAAATCTGAAAAATCTCCAGATAATTGTGTGGAAAACTAGAATGGGGGGTTGAATAGTTTTACCAATTAAAACTTGGTTTTAAACTATTTAGATCGACTTATGTCAATCTACTCAAATGTGTGTGTTGGATGTTGATAGACAAGCATATAGATAAATAAAAACTAAGATAAAGAGTAAGAAGCACAAAACCACAACGCAAGTATTTATAGTGGTTCGGCTACAAGGACACCCTCCTTGCCCTACTCCACTCCCCGAGTCACCTACTCGAGAGTTCGTAATCACTACACAACACCAACTCCTTGTGGCGGAGAAGCTTTCACAACGTCGCCTACTCTTTATCCGGTACAAGGCTAGATATCGGGTTCTTCCACGAGGTAGAACCAAACCTATCACAACGTTGCCTACCTTTTATCTGGTACAAGGCTAGATAACGAGTTCCATTACAAAGGAGGAACTACTACCCAACACTACACAAATCCTATCCCTAAGGAGATCCGCTCCTTATGACAACATCAACAAGGATATCAATATCCTTTGACCCAATACTAATCTATCTTGTACATCGACACACCATATCGAATGTACACTTTAGGCACCTTTCACTAATGCCTTTGACTTGACTTCTTGGCACCTTTCACTAATGCCTTTTGACTCGACTTCTAGGCACCCTTCACTAATGCCTTTTGACTTGACTTCTAATCACTCTTCACTAATGCTTTCAACACGGACATTCGGCACCTTTCACTAATGCCTTTACTTTGACTCTTCGACACTTTTCACCAATGTCTTCGTCTTGACTCTTTAGACATCTTTCACTAATGTCTTTGACACTACACTTCTAATGAGAAAGAAGAGAACTATCAACAAGATACTATCTGTAGTCTTGATGATGACGAAGCTAGGCAACCCATGGACTTGAGCTTGCTCGACTTCAAGAGGTGGTGATCTCGCCTTTAAGAGGAACTTAGAGAATCACACAAACACAAAACTACATACAAAGATCACTTGGATCTATGGTTAAAGAGTTTACAACTCAAAGAGAAAATATATGCGAAAGGGGTGAGTTACAATGAAGAAATGGCTCATTATTTATAGAGGAAAAAGTGCTACTGTCCCACGGATCCCTTACTTGAGGGATCCGTCCAGTGTAAACTGGGGGAACCGTGGGACGCTCCTCTTTGCCCATGGGTTTTGGGTCATGGGTCATGGGTTATGGGTCATGGGTCCTAGACTTTGGACCATGGGTATCCAAGTAGATATAATGTATCTAGTATGTGCAATGCATCTAGTCCATGGGTCATGGGTTAAATCCATGGGTCATGGATAATACCCATCCATGACTTATGCATGATGTCATGCAATGGGTTATGGGTTATGCTCCATGGGTATAGGTCATGGACTTTGGGTTTTACCCAACTACATTCAATGTATTTAGTCAATGGCTCAAATACTTAAACTTTTACCCATTACATTACCCATTACAATACATACTACTTATGTATATATCTACCCAATATGTAAACACTAGTTGTTGTACATATGCATTACTAAATCATAAAAACACTATTACTTGTTTGGTGTTTTATGTGAAAACGTAAGTGTGTTAGTAAACTATTGACTCAAACTATTTACGTATTTTATTTTTTTCATTAAAATGATTTTACGTTTGTTATCGACAAAACATTAGGAGATCGTAAAATATAAATAAACGTTTTTATGGCTTATTTGTATTAACAAGCTCCCCCTTTTTGTTGATGACAAAACATAAAATTATTTTAAGGAAAAACTAAAATTCATAAAAGTTTGAATTGGAGTTTTTACTCTCTTCTCCCCCTTTTTGTCGAAACAAAAAGAGCGTCGAAAAGAAACTAACACCTTGTTTTAAGAAAAACATGTAAAAAGAAGGAAAAAGATATACTAAACTAGTGCATTGCAACTATGTTTGCAAATGGTTTCGTCTTTGTGACGAATATGCTCCCCCTTGATTATTGCAACTTTGCAAAGGGACGTCATCTAACGTAATCCTAATGTGAAATATATTGCAAATGATTTTGCAATGTATCGCTTTGACACGAAACTCCCCCTAGCTTAGGGTGTCAAAGTCTTCATGTGTATATTGAAAATCTACAAAAAAAAAGGTTAAAAAACAAGTATACAATGCATAATTTCCTGCAAATAAGACTTAAGTTAGTAGTAAACAAGTCTTACATTGCACGGATCCCACAGTTCCCTCCTTGGAGGATCCGTCTAGCAACACAGAGGATCATGCATTCGAAAGTTTAAGACGACAATGGTGATGTGAACAAATGATGTCAACATCAAAATGAGATATGTAATAAGGCACCAAACATACACTCAAGACAATATGGCATAAAACATGTAATCTCATTCAATAAAATACGAGATGATCTACAAATCTCTAAAACTAATAGAATGATTTAACCATGTAATACATTTTCTAGTAATTCTAATATTAGACCAAAACCTGAAAAAGCAACAATGTGATTGAATCTAAGGATGAGTAGACTTGTTGATTTGGTCCAATCATTCAAGAAGATGATTAAACATGAAATGTAACTCATTTCGTACTTCTTGAACAAGTCCTAGGGTGATTTGACAATTAGAGCAATTATTGTCATGACTAAGAACCGGAGGAGATTGGTTGTTTTGAGGAGGCTCCACAAATGATGGTGGAGGTACATTGAGCAATGTAGGATGAGGTTCTACTAAGAATGATTTCTCATAATCCAAAAGGGACTATTTGAGGGTGACGGAGAAAAAGAAGCCAGAGCTAGTGTTAACTCAACACCTTGATTTCTTGCGCTATTCCTCATAAAGAGGAGAATGTTGGCGATGGTGAAGGATGGGATGGCCTAGGAGGCAAGTCCTCTAGATTGTAAAGGTGTGGTGATGAGAGTGGGGTGGTGAATGATATGGCTCTAGGCACTAAGGGTGATGGTTTAGTGGAAATGGGGTTGTTTGGTTTAGGAGGTATGGTGGTGTTTGGCATTGGTAGTTTTGTGGGAACAATCCTTTTGGGGATTGGTTTGATAGGTGGAGGGGAGATCCTAGCATTTATGTATTTAACGGGAGATGATTCGGTTGAAGAAATTTCGTGAACAACACGAGCAATTTTCTTGGGTGGTCCTTGGGTGGATGAGTTACCACTAGGAGCTTTCCTCATGATGAGATGATTAAAAGAGCTTTGTAAAAGTTTCTAAGTGCTGAGGATGAGGATGTAGATGATGATTTTAGGAGTCTTAGCAAAATGGTTTATAAAGGAAAGGATTTCGCAAGTGCATAGCCACTAAGATCCTTTGGAATGTGATGATTAGCATGCACAAAAGTCAACTTCAGAGTTGCACTGATCTAGGAATTTAATTAAGATAAGATGGAGTGTTCAAGTTAGCAATAAGATCTTGAAATGATTGTTTTAGCTAGAGTTTAAGATGAATCTGTCACCCGGATCCCACGGTTCCCTCCAATGAGGGATCCGTCTAGGCTAATCCTAGGGATCCGGCTCTCAGCAGCTAAGAAAGGAGAAAAATGATGTTGGTAAGGTCTATTACCTATACCTCTTGAGTGTTTCAGTCTTCTTAAGTGTCTTAAATGAAAGGGTACTTAAATGATCAAGGGCAATGAGTGATCTAGCTAATGATTCCCTTTTATGGAAGAAATATGGGACTTTTGTGAGTACCAATGAATGACCAAAGATGACACTAAAAAATTTGAGAGTGTCAAGTAGAGCTAAATGATCCTAAAGACCAGATAGTGACTTAAGATAATTTTGGAAAATACCTTAGAGGTTATAAGAAATGAAAAACTAGCATTTGACCCATTTTGAGGTAGGGATGACTAAAAACAATTTGCTAGAATTGAGAGATTTATAAAACTTGATGTGTTGATATGTGAGGGATGATGTGTGAGTATAAGAGCGGAAGAATGATGAGTTTTGGTGAAATGATAAATCGAAAAGCACCTTGAGTGTGATCCTAAATGAGCTATGTGTGAGAGTGAATCTTACTAAGCGTGAGAAAGACTTAAGAGATCCTAAGGCATTATGTTCAGCTAGCGTGAAGTAGTCTTAAGAATATGGTTTGAAGTATAAAAGACTGCAACTGCATTTCTGTTTGCCCGGATCCCATGGTTCCCTAAGTGGAGGGATCCGTCTAGTACAAGGTGAGGGATTCGTCTCATGCAAAATAGTACCTTCACAAAAGGTATGCAGAAGTTGCACAAGGCATCATATTTCAAAGCTAGTGTTTTCTAAGAAGTTTGAACAACAATATAATCGAGACATCAAACGTTAAATGTTTAATTTCATAAGAGAAATTACATTACAATGATAAAAGATGAAATCTAAGGATTGAGCCTATTTTGAAAAGAAGCTAAGTTTCTTGAGCGTTTTCGCTAGATGGATCGTCAAATGGATGATGAGTATTTGTTGATTCGGGATGAAGAAAGACTTGATGAGAGATGTGTTTAGAGGTTCCATCATCTTATTCACAAATACGCATAAACGGACTTTGAAATTGAGGTGGAAGTACATGATGTGATGATAAAGGCGTGTCAAGAACATTCCATAAGGGATTAGTTTGTTCTTGTTGCCTTGAAGGTTTACAATTTCATTGTGAAGAAATAAGCGAGATTGTATGGTTGTTGTGTAAGCAAACAATACATTATGTGAGCACCACAAGCGGGAAGAATTTCTCAATTTCCCCTAAGACTCCAAACATTTTCACGTAGGATGAGTGCGAGAGGTTTATACTCTTCTCGGATATCCCGTGTACAGATAATGTTTGGATCAGAGTAATAGGGTCGGGGTTTGCATAACATGCGAGTCAAGTCTTGGGGAAAGGTATGTGTGAACAATATGGACTGTTTTCTTCACGATGGTTGAAGAGAGAATCAAGAGACCAATCTTCAGTGAAGGCACATTGTCCATGATTTAGAATTCGGAAAATGAGAGCAAATTGTCCAAGGGTTAAAACAAACTTTTGGTTTTTGATCCAAAACCAAAGAGATAGAGATCGATCCTCGTTACGAACGAGTTCAACTTGACGAAAGAATTCCAATACAAACCTTGGACAGATTTTCTCGTTAATTTCGAGAAGGCATTCTAGTCCTATTGTTCAGAAAGAGGTATTGATGTCTTCTTCGTATTGTAGAGGAGTGTCGACAATACGTCCTTCATGGAAGTGACGGTTTTCGAGATTATTAAACCCACGAACATGATTGCCAGGTGTGTTGGGCTCAAGAGAGATGTTAGGGATGTAAACATAAGTGAGTGAAAAGTCGAACTCATACTCATGAGACATGACGAGACCTATGGAAGTGAAAAGAATATGATGAGACTTGTTAAAGCAAAAAGGATGATCACCTAACGTTTTTACTAGATTTCTATTAACAATTACAGTTAACTCACTTAGTATTTATCATTCTAGTGGGATATTTCTTTTAAGATGAAACTGCTTTTATGTTGCATGAGAATCTGCTTTTCCGAACCACAGTTCTCACGGTTCCTTCAAGAGGATCCGTCTAGTTGAACTATAGGGATCCGTGGATATGCATTGACAGAAAAGGGATTTTGACGAAAAATAGATTTTCGCATCTTATATGTTTGTAAAAAGGATATGTATTTTAGCCAATATTTACTTAGTTAAATATGCATTGTAGGTTTCTAAGATATCTCAAAACCGAAAGTATGAAAAAGAAAAAAATAGAAGAAATGACAAACACATTATGAAAAATAAACTAAAACATTAGTAGTATTTCATTTCAATGCTAAGAACGATACAAATGATTAGGTATAAAACACCAATGTATATTAACAACACAAAGTACATGTCTCCATAAGAAAACTTGATCATGGGGTACACCAGAGCGATGAGTGTCAAGACGATGCGTATGAAGGCAATGTAAACCATGATGATGAAATTCTTCCTTGGTTTTGATTTGAGATGAGATAAGAAGGAAGATGATGTTTGAATGAAAGATGATTTTTGAAAGTGGGAGATTTGAAAAATGAGGGTTTGGTGGAGTTTAACGATCGGAGGGGATATTTATGGGGAAGGAGGAATTTTTGAGATTTGTGTTTTGTTTTATTATTAGAAGATTTGATTTTTATTTTTTTTTTGGATTAAGTAAAATAAAACACAGGTTTATAAACCTAGACTAAAGACGGAAGAGTAACACGTATGTAAGAAGAGTTTCCTAACGAAGCTACGTGTAAAATATGAGTATGTGAAAAGATAATCATATAAGTTCCTATGTAAGCATACTTATTCTTAAGTTAATGTTATTTAGAGATAAGTAGGAAGTCATACCTCTAATGCACTTATGAGTGTCTGTCTTATGACAAGAGAAATGTCAAAAGACAACTCTGGTTCCTTCGTGATTAAGATACCTTCTTAGGGAAGGTAATCTTGTTACCAAGCAATTCCTATAGCTTGATAAGTATGAGTTTTTAACTAAGCAAAATGACAACGAAGGTTAGTGCAATTAAAAAAAATGTTGTCATCTAATCAACATCCTACAAAAGTGTTTTTAAGACATGTTGTTTATTTTTGTAAAAGACTTTCTTTGTAGTTTTCAAACTAACACGGATTGTATCAAGTTTTTAAAGTACCACATACTTTAAGAAACTTGGTAACGAAGCTCTGATGCCAATTATGGAAAACTAGAAGGGGGGTTGAATAGGTTTACCGATTAAAACTTGGTTTTAAACTATTTAGATCGACTTATGTCAATCTATTTAAATGTGTGTGTTGGATGTTGATAGACAAGTGTGACAACCCGTACTTTCAGGTCATTTCTTGACACAATTTATGCCTCATTATTTCAACATTTATAGTAAACTTGGTTTACTTGTTTCAAATTCGCGTAACCTTGAAGGGTTAGCGGCGAATTCATGATCATGACATCACGTACATTTCATATGGACTATGATTAGTCTACATTACATTGACATCATGTGCATCTCATTAGTGCATTCACGACATTTCATTTCACTTGCAACGCGTAATTTTATATTTAATAATCTTTATCGTGAGTTATTATTTTGTATATTTAATCCGTTACTTTCAAAAATGATCCCGAGGTATTTTTAAACTTACATTTAGTTTATAAAACTCTATTTTTAGTTTTCCTAGTGTTTCAAATTTATTTGGTACATAAATCGTTAAAGTTTAATTATTACGCTGTTTTCTTAAAAATTATACGATAATTATTTTATCACCCAAATTTCACAAGGAATGTATTTTTACAATTTTATTATCTCAATACATTCTATTTTGAACTATTAAAACTTACTTGTACCAAAATTCTACCATTTACCTTACAAACATTATTACATGTACAATTTCACTTACACCTTTTAACATTTTACACAAGTTTATACATAATAATAAAAGAAAAAAAAAATTATTTTGTGGACATCCTCCCTAAAATCCGCCAAGGGAGGGTGGACAATTAATGGCTTAGTAAAATTTCAAAGGTATAAGTTTACACAAACTCTTTCACTCAATCATGTATTTCATTTATTCAAGATAGCAAGTGTTAGAAAGCTTCTT